>VMDO01021942.1:0-19991 GCA_007922755.1 Pedetes capensis | reverse complement strand
AATAAAAATACTCTTATTTTGAAAGCAAATTAGACAATTTATCTGGCAAGGAGAAGGTCTTATAGCTTGGCGTATACCAGAATTTTAAAAGGATATTTGTTAATCACTGTCCACATATGTTGTTGTTAGGTGGCATCCAATCTGTGCTTCGCTGCTATTCATAGGATTTTCAATGGCTGATTTTTTCAGGATTGTTCCAGAAGTGGGCTGCCAGATCTTCTCCCATTTTTTTCTGGTGTTGGCAGTTGAATATAGGGCCTCAGAGAGTGCAGACCAGTACTCTACCAACTAAGCTAAACTTCACCCTCCAGGCATGAATGTTGTTGCTGTTAAGTGCCATCAAGTGGACTCCAATTCATAGTGACCCTCACAAGGTTTTCACGGGTTGAAAACGGGATTGCTTAGGGAGTGGATTTCCATGTCCTTCTCCCATGGGAATAATAGAAAAACAATAATCTACAGTGGTCCAAAGACACTGATGCTAGAGATTATGTTTACAAATTTGACTCACCGTTTTGATTTTAATTTGCCTAGGTACAAGAACATAAACAAATACACATTTACTTAAACTCATTCCTGAAGTGTGCAAATACCATCATGCTTGATGTTTAGGTAGAGAGCTCTTTTCTTACTCTGGGTTGTCCATAAGTTTTTAGTATGCAACAAATGTGCAAGAGAAGAAAGCATCATCCTAGCATACTCATATTGCTAAGATGCTTTGTGAGAAAAGAATATGCTTCTCTTAGTGGTTCTCACCACTGATAGCTTGAGTACGGAGCATGTTTCTGCTTTATCTGATTGCAGCAATTTCAGTGCTAAGTGCTGGAGAAGATAATGCTCATTTCAATTCTTAAGACTTGTCTACATTATGATTTGAGTGGTAGTGAGAAGTTGTAAGTTTGTTCACGAAATAGAATCACAAAGCACTGTGCAAATAATAGTGAAGGAAAAGAGATGAGTGTGTGATGTTTTTTATGGGATTGTGAAGAATCATTCTGAAGATGTGAGGCATGGTACATTTATGTGATGGTAAGATTAAAAATAATTAACAACTGCTCTTTCCTTCCATACTCAGAGTTATTCCATCTATAGATGCTAGGGATTTTGTGAATGTGCGTTGAATTTGTTTGTTGACCCATCTCTGAGATGGCATGAGTTTGAATTTAGGCTGAATTAGGAGGACAGAAAGAGAAAAACAAAGATCAAAGACATGAAGTACTCAGGAAGTAAACTAAAGATAATGGTTACCATCCATATCCATGATACAAGTCTTCTAGTGTCATTATTTAAAACATTCCCTTACACTCCTGAAATAGTCCAGTGCTTATAACTATTAGCACCCTGTTGTTGTTGTTATTAGGTATCATTGAGTCTAGTCCGACTCATAACAACCTCCTCAAAGAGTTTTCAATGGCTGATTGTTTTGGTACTGCTTGAGGAGTGGAATGCCAAGTCCTTTTTCTGTTTTTGTGGTGCTGGGGATCAAATCTGGGTCCTTAGAGAGTGCAGAATAGCACTCTATCTATTGAGCTATGCCTTAGCTCCATCAACACCCTGGTTAAGTGCCTATATAACCTTGGTAAGTGCCTTGGTAAGAAAGTTTCTTTTTTTCCCATGGGCAAGGCAAAATTTGAAGTATTTTAGACCATTTTCTTCTGATTAAATCTAATTGTATTAAATGCTATGCAGATCCTGATCTTAATTTTTCTTTTTACATTGATCAACTCATTTTCTATTCTGAAATTGTTACCCTCTGAAACATAATGTATATAAACTGGCCTATCAAAACATTTTTGAGACTTGGCCTTTTTTTTTTAATTGTTCATTCCAAGAATATGTATGAAAAGTGTGATATCATGTTAAAATTTTAATAAATGTTATTCTTTCTCCTAGAAAACTACTACTTTTTCTGTTCATTACACCTGTGAGTCAGATTCAGGAAAAGCATATTATAGAATGAGTGAATTTACATATGCTCACCCATTAACATTGCCTATAATGATTCCTGAGTCCAGTGATGTTTGGAACATATCCTCAGTGGCTTTCATCAGAGGTTCAAAAGTATGCTTGCTCCTTTCTGATTATGCTATGCATATTGTATAGATTATTTACCCTAAGGGTGAACTGAAAGCATTAAAAAATACATTTTGAAATTTCACTGAATTATTAAATGATAGTTGAATTATTGTGATAGCAGAACATGACTAAATTATTAACTAATAGCTAGTAGATGAATGGCTACTTTATTGGCTCAGCTATCGACTGTGAGATCAAGCAATGGTTTTAATGTAAAGACTAATTTAAAAGAAAAGAGATATTTCATGATAACTTGCAAGTTCTAATGTTACAGCAACTCTTTTTCCATCTCCATCTATCCCTACTTCTTTGGCTATTTCACTGTTCTAATGCTTTAAATTCTATCTCTAAACTTGTAGAGAGTCCAGATCAATGAAGAGAACTGCCCAATCAATACTTCCATCTGAATTATAGTAAGCACCTCAAATTTAGAATATCAAAGTAAAACTCTTATATTGGCTCCAAAACATTTTCTTTCTAATATCATTAAATGAAAACTTCATTTTTTCTACAAAACATTTATTCTCATTCTCTTTTCAAAATATCTAAAGAATAAACTAGTTCTCACAACATTCATTGCAACATGTACTTGGACTGGTCTTTCTTGTCCCTGGATTATCACACAATCTCCTTACTGTTTATCTGTAACCATCAACATTTCTTTGGCCTACTCTATGCAGCAATGAGAATAATTGTGTTAACATTTTACTCAGATCATTTAATTGGCTTTCTGTCTCACACTGAGTGGGTAATAGATGTAAAAGCCTCCCATGATCTATTCTGTTGTTAGCTTTCTGACTGCCTTTGGTTTCTAAGATTCATCTCCATGCTCATCTTAACATGGCTGTCTTTCTAGATATTCCCTAGAAGAAACTTTGCCCCTGCTCTTCCTATGGCTTCCATCAGCCACAAAAATCCTAATGCACATTGACTTAATCTTTTCACTCTTCCTGTGTAATTGCCATGGCTTCATGATTTTTACTTTACCTCTGTACTTCCATGTGGTCTTTAAGGACTACTCTTTCAACAAATTTCAAACACTGTCCATTTATTGTACCTTTTCCTATTTGTTTTTTATAGTCGTCACACCATATGATATACCATATACATTGATAACAACATATTATATTTTTACTTTTGAGACATTTTCTCACTTTGTGGGCCAGACTGCCCTTGAATTCATGACCCTCCTGCCTCTGCCTTTTGAGTGCTGGCTACACTGGCTACCATATAAATTATAAAAACAAAAAATATGTTTCTCAACTGGGCATGGTGGTGCATGCCTGTAATCCCCAGTGACTTGAGAGGCAGAGGCAAGAGGATCCCAAGTTCAAGACCAGAGGCAGTCTGCATAGTTTAGTAAGACCCTGTCTCAAAAAGTAAATAATATGGGCTTGGGGGTGCAGCTCTGTGGTATAGCACTTGCAAAGCATGCAAGTGTGAGGCCCTGGGTTCAACCCCCAGTACTGCAAAAAAAAAAAAAAAAAAAAAAGTTTCTCCCTCTCAGACTATAAATTCCATGGAGTAGGGATTACTATTATTACTACCATATATCCAGTGCCTAGGAGGATGCTTAACACACATCAGAAACTTTATATGCATATTTGTTGAATGAATAAATGAATATAGAACATCAGCCACAAAAATCCTAATGCACAATGACTTAAGCTTTTCACGCTTAATTTTAAACCATTTTCTTTCTGTTCCCCACTCTACTTTCTATAACCTAACTCCTTTTTCCACTGTGTGAAGGTCTCTTGAAACTTTTGGTAACAATCCTTTCAATCTTAGGCTGATAAGATTTTCATAGCTCCGAGATCACTGACCTTGTAATTCTTACCACTAATAGTAAAAGGCTGGACCTAAATATTGGGAAAAATCCAATCTGCCACTAATTTCAATACTGAGTTATTCATACTGAGTTTCTTTGTTCAAAAGTAAGAATATTTCATCTGTATACAGTATAAGTATGTGCTTATCCTTGATGATATTTGCTGCTACAGAAATTCAAGCAAATAACTTTAGAAAAAAAGGGCAAAATTCATCTAGAAAATCAGTTTTCCAGCTTTGCAATCAAGACTAAAATTACAAAATCCCACTAAGTTATCTTAAGTTTCAGAGAAGTTCAGAAAATTATTTAACATTTATAGTGCTTTGAATTATATAAGTTAAGGTTATTTCACCATTCAATATCATTTCTAGAAAAATAGAGAATAATGACTAAATATGGCAATTACATTTTTGACATGTTGACTTATTTACAGAGTTAACTCACCATCATTAGTTTGTTGGATTCATTAGCTGCAGCAATTTCTTTCTGAGATCTAATGCTCCTGTAATTTTAAATATTTGTCTTAAAAGGGCATACCAAACCATTTCAAATAGAGATAAGTGAAGTTCATTCATTCATAATGAGGAAATACCATCTGGGTGCATATCATTAGCACACAGTAGGCATCACCAGATCAGTTTCAATGAATATGGGTTTTCTCAGTAGAACAAATATCACAATAGTACAAATACCAGAACGATGCAGAAATAGCTTTCTGCTTATCTGATGAAGAACATAAGCAAGAACAGAAAAATTATAAATTACCTAAGTCAAATGTTTTCTTTTGTATAGGAGAAAAATAATAGCCAGAGAGAAAAAAAGATTTAATTTATGGAAAGCAAAATTCATGTTGATATTACTGAAACAAGATAATTTACACATAAAATAATTCAGAAAATACTGATGTGGTTGACTATATAAAATCACAAATTAGTAGTCCCATACAATTCTAGAAAGGCCTTTTAAAGACACAGCTGAGGCATGATTTTGAGGATGTCATCTGGTTATCCTTCAATATGCATTACATACTTAAAAAAAAAAAAGAAAACAGCATCCATTGTATGGCCTAGTTGTCCCTTATAGTTAGCTTCCTTAGTTCCAGAAAACAAATGTTGGAGGTAGGAATGACCACTCTCACATTCTTCCCCACATTCTGTTCACAAAATGTACTTCCTACCCACTACATCTTCAAATTCTTTGTGATTAAGTACATTGATTCTTGAAGAAAAGGGAATCCCCTATAATAATACAAGGCAAATTTGTTCTCTTACCAGAAGACTAGTCAGAAAAGAAGGAAAGTAGGTAGAGTGGCAGGAGTGGCTGATTTTTATTATCATTAGGTGATGAAATTATTACTAGTTACTGGTACAGAGGGAAGTTTGTGTGAATCAAGTGAACTTACTAGGATGCTTTTTCGTGTTTTTGCTGTGAAAGGACAATTGAAGCAGCCAAAGCTAGACAGAACGTGGTACTAATAAGAATTCAATTTCCTCAGGTATAGTCTGGGTTATACCATGTGTCAAGGAACAAAATTACTACCAGGGGAGCAATTGTGATAACAAGGATCTTCAGTTTTTCCTAGTAGTGCATCTTCTTATAATACTATCTCACCCAAGATCTATGGTATGTCAGATAAGTTTTAAGAAATAAACAGCAGAGTTGAAGAAGTGTCATAAGCATTGTGGAATATTGCAAAGGTTTGAAGGAGGTGAAAGAATCTAGTCATGCCTACAGGAAGAATATACTAAGCAGTGGACACAGCAAAAATCAGGATACTGAAACACTTCTGTGACATGTTTTTGAAATAATGGAGTGATAATGTGCTCTAGATTAGATACAGTAGGAGAAAGTAGGGGAGCACAGCAAGAAATGAAACCAAAGAAAGGTGAGACAGTAGTAGGGCTGAGAGAAAAACATATGTCACTGGAAGATCCTTGTCTTTTACTCTGAAAGGGAAAAAACACCATTGTATGGTTTTGAACAACTTCATCAATCTCAGATATTTAACATTTTTATTCTAAGACACTGATTTCTGGCCCTTTAGTTTCTGCAAACAAGAGACAGACCAAGAAAAAATGAGAGGAGAATCCAGGTATGATTATTTATATATTATTTTGTTTGTCTGCTTATACTCATCCATGAGGAAAAGTGTGGAGTAAGGTACAGGAAATGTCTGTGATAAGTCATGTTGACTTTTAAGGCTCCTGGACTTTGAGCCACATTCTCAAAGCTAATTAATTCCTGATTACATTTCTTCCTTATTTACCCAATATCCATATGGCTGTGTCCTGTGCCTGATACTAATAACAGAGTTGGGACTTGGGTGGATTTTCTATCAAATATCTCTATATTTTATCATCTAAGATGACAAGGTTGTTCTACTATATAAATTTGGGAGCAATTTCTCCTATAAGATAATACATTTGTCTCTATCTCATGAACATGTCCCATTAAGCAGTGATTTTCAATTTTCAGTTATTAAAGAGGAATAAATGAATATCTTACCATGAACTATCCTTATGTTCAAGTAAATAGGGTAGTTCTCGATAAGAAAGTGCCCCCAAAGCATGTTTGAATTTAATAAGAATTTAATTTGCAATGCTAGAACTATACCAATTAACACAAAACTATTTTTATATCATTTAGGAAGGCTAAATAATATTTTAAAACTCACTGAGACAGGTGCCAATTTATTATTATCATTGATTTTTCCTGACATTTAGGTAAAAGGTCTTAATATTTTAATTTGAGGAGGTAAGTCAACTATAAAGCAGATTTATAGTCATAAATGTAAGAATCCATCAGAAAAGAAAACTCATCAAAGTTGTAACCTTTGATATGTTAGATGATTATGTTTCAAGACAATGGATACCCTCTGGAAATCTCCCAAATCTGAAAAAAAAAAGTTGATATAAAACTTAGTACACATGGTAGGCCCAGCTGAATCCCTGATACTGAGAATGTAATGTCCTGTATTTAACAAGTCAAACTCAGAAGATAGGTTCTAATAGCCACATTTCTGGGATATTTGATATTTTCGGGGCTATTAGGTTAGTCTACATGAATTGAGAGAGCAAGACTGATTTGTTTTATTTTCCAACAAAATCAAGATCATAGCAGTATCAGCAAACATTTGTACATACATTTTTCCCTTTATTTGGCAAAAAGTGGATCCAAGGTTTTTGTGTTTCTGTTAAATTTATACCATGCATTTGTGCTTACTTTTCTTACCACCTGTATCATTATTCAGTTAGTCTAAAAGACTTTATTGCTATATGGTGGTGTTATATATTGATGCCTAGAAATTCCCATGTGCTGCTAAGCAACTCATGTCTTAGCACTCCCTTGGATTTCCCCATTTCCATGATGCACTGGCAGGTCTTTATTATTGCATATTTATTTTAAATCTCCCCTCCCCAATGTTAGTGAAACATCAAGGGAACAATTAAAAAGAATAATGTAAAATGTGTGGGGTTTATAGAAAATATAGGGAATAGCCAATTAAAATTTATTGCTTATTGCTTTTATTTTTTAAAGATCTATTATCCCACCACCAATAATATCACAAAATTTAAGGTATATTTCTTTCTGCTTTTTTATTATTTAAGTTTTCATGTCATGCTAATTTCATTCCAACAGGCACAGTGTGGCTCGGCACCTGTGACACAATGATCCCCTCCTTGGTCATGTGTCTACTTCTTTAACTTAGAAAAGGAAAGGTATTAGTATTGCTCCACTTATACAGCCATGACACAAATTGAGCCATTCAGAGGCTTTCCCTAGAGAGACCCCTTTCCTTGGTGGTACAGGCATTTTCTTATACTCATACTGAGATATAAGGGGCCATGACTCTCTCTGTGTATAGTATCACATTTGGAGGAAGAGGAAGTGAAGCCAACGTTCAAAGAGAAGGGAAGGTAAGAAGTAGAAAGCCTGGAATCTCTGGGGTCTGTGGTTGTGACTGTTGTTTCCTCATGTTTCCTTGGATTCTGTCCTTCTTAAGAGCTTGATTTCTCAGAATTTTCTTTAGCTCTGGGATCAACTTTAAAGTCTACCAACCACATAGTAAACTAGTTAACTTGAATCTCTCCTATTGAAAAGAATTCTTTTTAATAAAAATACCAGTTATGCAAATATGCAGTCTGGTTTTATTTTTCTCCAAATACCAAAAATACTCATTATTTTTAGCTTGTAAGTGTAATAGACATCACACATATTCAGAATTGGACTTTTGATTTTAGCATGTAAACAGAGGTAGTTCCCTTCTTATTAAAATAAATGAATGACTTTGTAATATTACATAATGTAGTTGTACAGTGTTGGGGAGTGATTCATTCTGTTGTACATAGGGTCGCTATGAGTCGGACATGACTCAACAGCACCTAACAACAACAAAAATCATAGTTTAATTAATATTCATATTGTGAAGTAAGCTTTACTATTTAGAAATAATGTTAAAATAGACACTTGTTTATCTCGCCATTTTCAAAATTTAGGTTAATATCATAGGACAGATTTCCAAAATGAGGTTAATGTGTCAAGAGGATGAACATTTTAATGGCTTTAAATTCGTATTGATAAATTGCCTTCTAAAATGGATGAACCAATTTATTCTCCTACCAGACTATTTTCAGCATCATGAAGTATTACTTTTTCAATATTTCTAATTTAGAAAGTGAAAAATGATAACTCATTGATGTTCAATTTATGTTTATTTGATTACCAGAGAGGTAAAACATCTTTGTATATGTTATACTGTTTAGAACATTTGATTTATTTGTATAAAGCCATACACACTCTTAATGAGAACTACTTATATACATACTTTGCATGAATACAAATTAATAGACAGTTACCTAGAACTTTAAAGCACAAATGTTAAAAATATCAAATTTCTTTTGCTAATAGCACTAATTTTTTTTCTTCACCATTTCAACATTGCTGATAGGGAGTTATGCAAATTTCCTAAGCATACTACCTATCCTGGAGTTCATTCAGTGAAAATGCATTATTAAAATAATCTCTGACAAATGTAGATGGTTATTTATTCAGGAGTGAATAGAATAAATGTATTTCAGAGCGCTCTCCATTGACATAGGCATCTTAGTACTAAGAAAAACATTACTCCCAGTAGCAGGTTTTTATAAAAAAAAAATCACTCTCCTTCTAAACAGCAGCGTGACTTTTGACACTTTCAGGCAGATTAAGAATTGGAGTCACAGTGGGCAGCCATAAGAGTCTAAACACACTGGGCAATGGGTCTCTCCATTGGTGGGAGGACATTAGTGACTAAAGCCCTTAAAACCATGGATCAATGGTAGTGATGTGCTACAGGGAATCTATGAACAAGCTTCTTTCTTTTCTGTCTCACAGGGGACATCAGTAGAGAGTGTGATCTGTTGAAGTCAATAGAAACCATTGTGACAGTTTTGTGTATGTGTAGATTTAAGCTGACCTGAGATATAGCTGAAAGGAAAATAAAATATATGGCTAAATCTGTGGTAATTACTTCCTACATTGTTGGTTAAAAAAATCTTTTGGATACCCAACAAATTGAGAAAAGCAAAACAAAACATCAATAAAACAAGTATGCAAAATCATAATTTTTTGTTTCTGAAGTGCTCTGGTTGTAAAATAATTTCATTTCAGGAATAATAGAAAAGATTTGCTCTTTCTTCGGACTTAATGGGAAAGAGCCTGCAGCTGTAGCCCTGTGGCATCCGATCCTGTCAGATCTCAGAAGCTAAGCAGGGTCGGGCCTGGTTAGTACCTGGATGGGAGACCGCCTGGGAACACCAGAAGCTGTAGGTGTGGGAGAAGGACCTGGCAACCCCCTCCCAAAAATCAATCTGCCATTGAAAACCCTATGAGCAGCAGAGAAGCACTGACAATAGTGTTTCCCCTGTTGTACAGAGGGTCGCCATGAGTCGGATACCGACTCGACGGCACCTAACAACAACAACAACAACAATGGGAAAGACAATCTCTTAATGGCATTTAACAAGTGCATAATTGACTGTGTATGCACAATATGTACAGAATGCCAAAGGGTGGAAGTAAACAAGAGTATGAATTCAAATCCATATTGGCCACATTAAGATTTATTACATCCATTCTCATGATGTACAAGTGCACCTTGAATATTTCTATCTACTCTTAATCTGGGTTCTTCCTTTTGTACTCACTACTTTTTCTAGAAAGAGGACTAGAAAAGGACAGCCCAGAAGAATGAATGACTGTTGAATTGAAGACAATGTATGAGGTAAGGCTGAGGAACTATCAAGATGAGGGAAGGAAGTTTCCATGATTTTTTTTTTCTGGACATCCTGTTCCATTTCCGAAAGGATTATAAAATAATTTCATCTCCATTAGAAGTAGCATCTGATATTCCCTTATACCATCTCTTTCCTTTTCCTCCCTTCCTTCCTCCCTCCCACCCCCACCCCCACCCACTTTTCTCTGGCTTTCTTTCTTCTTTCTTTCCCTTCCTTTTTTCTTTCTCTTTCTTTTTTTTCCTTCTCTTTTTTTCTTTCTCTTTCTTTTTTTCTTTCTCTCTCTCTCTCTCTCTCTCTTTCTTTCTTTCCTTTCCTTCTTTCCTTCCTTTCTTTAATAAAGATATATAGGAAAATGAAAATCTTAATTTAGAACCTTTAAAATCTTACTGTCTAAGCAGTGTCTTTTATTTTAATTAAATTAGGGGTCTCACACACCTCTTTACAAACCCTTTTGGTTTTTGAAAGAATCATCATATTATTTCAGATCTCTGTACTTTCTGCTCTAATTACCTCTTACTTTTCCTTCAAGATGCAGATTATGTAACACTAAAAGAAAACTTTTCTAACTCACACTATGTATTAAATAATTTTCTCTGTGATTCCTTTATATACCATTTATATTTTATTGGGCCTTTTAGGAATTCATCTGTTTCACCAAGTATATTGAAGTCTTTGTATTATTTGTCCACATTTTCTTAGCATCTAACAGTTTCTCAGCAACTTTCAACCAGAAGTAAATGCAGTTGTTGTGGTTGTTAGGTGCCTTCGAGTTGGTGGGCAACTCATAGTGACCCTACATACAGCAGGCGAAACACTATTGTCAGTGTTTCTGCTATTCATAGGACTTTCAATGGCAGATTGAATTTTGGGAGTGGGTTGCCAGGTCCTTCTCATAAACCTACAGTATCTGGTGTTCCCAGGCAGTCTCCCATGCAAGTACTAACCAGGCCTGATCGGGCTTAGCTTTGAAGTTCTGACAGGATCGGACGCCACAGTGCTATGGCTGCAGACAGAAGTAAATGTAGTATGTACTTTTAAATATTTATGAAATGGATAAATGAAGAAAATAGCTGCACCACTTATAATTATGTGTTCAACACAAACCAACAATATATGATGTTGGTGACAAAAATATTGCTGTCTTAAGTAAAGAAAATATAATAATTGTTAAGCAAAAATAAAAAATTTAATATACAACCAATCATATCTAGAAAATTATAAGTACTTTTAGAAATTACATTTTAATAGAGTTGCTAAAAACACAATTTGGGCACGTTAGGAAATAAACTCTCATTTTATGAGGTGTGAACAGAACATACAGTAAATATTTAAGGAAAAAAATATTACAGGAAAAGACACACTGCCATTAATCCCCTTCAAACTACTTCCCCTGGTTTCAAGTGTACTTATCCTATCACCTTTGCCATTTTCTGAAGCAGTTCTGGAAGTCTTATTTCACGAGTAATAAATTTTTTAACCTTTTAAATATTCACTGTATTTTTGATCATCCTTTGTATATGGTGGTCTGAAAATCATGTCAAAAGGAGTCCAGTTGAAATATAGAGATATTTTCCATCTGACATATTAAAGGTTTTTGGACATGATGAATAATCCTAAGTATGTGAAGAGTTTTGATATGGTTGCAAAATTAAACGGGTAGCAGAATTTTGGACTCATCTGAGTAAGAACTTGGCAACTGGAACATGTTGCTCATGAGAAGAAGACTTTCTCCTTTCTAAGAATTTCCAAACAGATTAATCATGTATCCAGGATGCTTTAAGAGTTTTTATGCACATTGTCAAAAGTTGCACTATTGTGGCTCTAAGGAGCCCTCCAGCAACAAGTTCTGTGACTTTTAAAAAGGAATAAAAGAATTTAACTGATCTGAGACATCAACCAAATAGCAGAAGTTGTGAATCATAAGTTGGAGGCAATCTTTACACTGCATATGGTAAAATTAAAATTATAATATTCACAAAATGATCAAAACAATAAAAAGCATAAAATATCAAAATTAAAATTTAAGAAACATTTTTGAGCTATTACTTTATTTTTTATTATTATAATACATTTTCTTGCTCATAATAGTCATCATTCAGCTGACATATTACTTTAAAATTTAGGCATTATCATTTTATCAGATAATTTTAAAGTACTATAAAATCTGAAAAGAATAAAGTAGATGAATGGATGAATTAAATAACTTTCCTAAGCTTGCCTAGATTATGAGTGCATTATAATACTTAGACTTTATGTATTTGCTTTAAAATCTAGCATTCATATGACTGATATAATGAATGATAGTTAAAATGATTACCTTTTAATCTGTCATTTAATTATTACATTTAAATCTACATGATAAAAAGATAATGACTGAGTGACTTCCATTTACAGCCTTCTAAGTCTGTGTAAGACAAGCATCAACTCTATTTCTTTTTATAGTCTCAGAGAAAAATATACTATCTACTTTACATTCATGATTGTGCCTTAATATCATTGAGAATGTTCTCCTGCCAGTTTGTATTAGAAGAGTGAGATGAATTTGTAGCTGTCCCAAGTTACTAATAAAATAGAGCCACTCTTTGTTATATTGTTCCTAAAAACATTTCTCAAAAATGTGTTGTGATCTATTAAATTCTGTATGTTACTTCAAAATATGAAGATGGAAGTTTCTAACTTCAACTTAAATTATTCATTACACTTAGGACACACTTGGTGCTGGAGTTTTTCTTGTAATTATATATAATATGAGTAATCTATGTGTATTTGACACTTGAATTTTCTTTTGATGACCCACATACTCAGTTTTGAATCTAAAGAACATTTGGTGGAAAAAGCTTCACTCTGAATTTTGATTTTTGTAGATAAGAGTCTGCACAAATCCCACAAGGTTAGTACACAGAAGCAGATGTTTGTTATAAACTACAGTTTAATCCTATGCCCTGCCACTGTGTACTTTCCCTTCCATATATCATCACCAAAAATAACACGATAATAGAAAACAAGTTTTGATTCCAGAATGATTTTGGTTGATGATGATGAATGAAGCAGAATAGACAGCCTGATTTTCATAAGTTAAATTGAACTTGCAGTGCCAAATGCAGCAACAACAGCAAAAAGATGAGCAGACATGACAAGGGAAAAAAGAATTTATGTGTGAATGCATACTGCCATTTGGAAACAAGAAGAGTTATAATGCACAAATGCACAGATACTGAAATGCACCTAAAATACATCATCTAACGTTGGAAACAATTGTTACAGAGAATCAGGGCCAATTAAATTTAGCCACACAGTCTCAGGAAATAATTTCATTTTATTTGGGCTATATGAGAAACCATACCTTGGTTTATTTGTCATATAAAGCATGTAATCATAAGGAATCACAATATACATGGTATGCAAAGGAGAAAAGAGCATCAGGTGGCATCCATAAATACTTCAACAAAATGCATAACACCTACCACCCTTTGTGAAGTGAAAAGAATCCCAACTGTCTTGAGGTTATACCATGAAAATAGGTCAGTATGTTTTCCATTTACCAAGTTACTTACAAGTAACTGATATTAATTCCTTGTTCTCTTTTGCTGCTTCTAAAGATGTAAACTGAAAAAATAAGATAATATGATTTTTATTTTTATTTTTTTGCAGTGCTGGGAGTTGAACCCAGGGCCGCGCATTTGCATGTTCTGCAAGTGCCGGACCACTGAGCTGCACCCTAGCCCATATTTTTACTTTTTGAGACAGGGTCTCTCTAAGTTATGCAGAACGCCTCTGATCTCGAACTTGTGATCCTCCTGCCTCCACCTCCAAGGCACTGGGATTACAGGCGTGTGCCACCAAGCCTGGTACACAACAATTTTATGTGGAGATTTTAAGCTAAAGATTATTTATAGGTTTCTCCAGTAATAAATTATCCCAGTTTTTGTAAAATAATTTGGAAAAAATTTAATTTATACAATTGCCTTTTTCTCTATATACAGTATTTCTCTTATCCATGACCCTCCAAGACCCTCAAGGGGTACTTGAAACAGTGGATAGTACTAAACCCTATATATACTATTTTTTTCTTTCTGTAATTATTTATGATAAGTTTCAATTTATAAAAGGAGCAAAGTAACAAATTAACAAAAACTAGTAATAAAATAAAATAAAATAATAAAATAAAATTCTACTAATATACTATATTAAAATTTATTTTAAATATATGAGTTATATCTTTCTGGAATTTTTTGAATAATGCCCAACAGTGGGTAACTAAAACTTCAGAAAAGGAAGCTATGGATAAGAAGGGGCTTCCTTGAAACTGATAAATGCTTTTGTCCTAGTCAATTCAGGTTACATTTATTTTACTATTGTTTGTGTTTCTCTTATATCAATCTCCAGGTTAATCAAATTTTCAAAGTTGTTAGCATTGATGTAACTTTAAAAAGAGTTTTACAGTTTGTTTTATGTAATACAAGTTTCAATGGATAAGATATCAAGTGTGAGTTTTAATAAAATCATGAATTAATCTTAAGAAAATAGGCTAATATCTGAAAATCAACATCCCCCCAAAATTTACTGTGCATACTGTATAATAGCAAAGAGAAGCTAAACAAATAAGAAAAACAGAAGCAAATGATGAGGATATTCAAATTAGTCTCATGTTATTATACTTAATGCATTATTGAAAATGTTTTCCAAAGAGAAATGATTTTAAAAAGCTTTATGGATTTAAATATTAAAATTTGGGGATACGAAGACATTCTAAATTAGTAAAAGTTTGCTTTTCTTTTTAAAGCCGTACTGCAGTTTAAGGACTCCATCATTTTTTAAAGTTTTTTGTCTGTCAGTAATTATATGTGCCTTTAGTTTTGTAAAAATAAAGGTTGATTTTGTTCTTGGTCATAAGGAATAACTACTACTTTAAACTGCCAATGTAAACAAGTATAAAACCTGATAAAATATATTGAACTCCTGCCAGAAGTTAGATATTAGGCAGAATAAAACTATGATTCTTGCTAAAAGGACAACAGTTAAAATTAGTGCTGGAGTTCATGGGGGTTTCTTCCTAGTGCCAGTTGCAAATCAAAGCACAATGAGTTACAGCATTAGAACACAGTGGTTTTAGGAAGCAGGAATTATGTTTTGCGCATAAAGAGCAAGCTGGAGTTTGAGGGGCAGGGTATGAGAGAGAAAGGAATGTGGAATACGTAAGAAAGATTCTACAGATCAGCATTTGATCTCTTTGTCTTTAGTAGACTACTAAACTGAGCATGTACAGCAAAGGACATCATACTACATGGCAGATAAATACTGCTTAGAACAATGAACTGAACAGGGATTTTGGAAAGACATAATTTGAGAAACACTCTACTAAAGACTTCTGGCACTGAGCTGACATTCCTGAAAACCTACACTAGAGAATATTGATCTAATAGAAATTAAAAATTAGGTTCAACAAATCATTGTAATCCACCATTACATTACCTATTCACCAAAACAAAATGTACTACTATCCAAAAATAACTAAGTCAAACAAAATTCAGACTATTAAAAATATGAGAGATAATACCAAACACAAAATTAAAAATTGCTAGATATCAGAGGAGAAAATTGATCAATACAGGGGAGAAACAAAAGAACCAATGGAAATGAAAGCAAGATGATTCACATGTTAAGTAGAGAAAGCAGAAATTTACAAAATTTTAATGGACTTAAAAATAATACATGCTAAAATATAAAGATTGAGTGGTGCTATTAACATCAGACACAACAGACTTTAAGCAAAAACTGCTAGTACAGATAAAGGATGTTTTATAATCATAAAACAATTGATCCATCATAAAATTTTAACAAAAAATTAAGTGCACCTAATAACAAAATATCAAAATGCACAAAACAAAAACTGAAAGAAATGAAGAAACAAATAGTTCAAAAATAAAGCTTAGAGGCTTTAATATTCCGTTTTTAACAACAGATACATCTAGTCAGATCAATAATGAAGTTGAAGAATTGAACATTATTATCACTGAACCAGATTAACACTTCTAAAACACTAACCTAACAAAAGCAGCATACTCATTACACCCAAGTAAAATCGAACACATTGACCATAAAACAGTTCTGAATAAGTTTAAAAGGATTGAAATCAAAGTTTGTTCTCTAACCTCTATGAAAACACGTTAAAAATCAATAATAGAGATTTGAAGAATTTATTAATATGTAGAAAATAAACTACAGATTCCTAAGTAGCCAATGAGTGAAAAAGTAAATTATATGGGAGATCAGAAAGTATTTTGAGATGAATGAAAGTGAAGGCACACCATTTTTAAACTTACAAAGATTAAAAATGGTGTTGAGAAAAAATTATGGTTGTAAATGTCTACATTAAAAAAGAAGATGGTAAATCAGTAACCTGGGCTTCTTTAATTCACCAGGAAAAGAAAACCAAAGTAAACCCAAAGGAGAAAACAAAGATTAGACTAGGAATTACTGAAATGGAATATTAAGGAAACAAAAAGTTAGTTTTTTGAAACAGCTATTGAAATTATTAAATCTTCAGGTAAATGGATCAAGAGAAAAATAGGAAAAAAATTTACTAACAACAGAAATGGAAGAATGACATCACTACTAACCTTTCAGAAATAAAAAGAATGGTCATAAAGAAATAGTATGAAAAAATATTGAGCACCAAATTTTTCAAATGCTGTAAATTTTCTTTCCTGATGATCCTGATATTTTACATGTATAACTGTACTTCTTTCAATTTTGTAACTACATAATAGTTCATAATATGCCTACCCCATAATTTACTGTTGATGAACATTTAGGTTGCAATTATTTTCTGTTTTAAACAATGCTCCGCTGGACATTATAATAAACAAATATAAACATTTTTTAGGCATACAGGATGATTTCTGGGTTTTAACATAAACTTATCTGTAGACTGTTACTAGAAATAGCCAATCGATTACCAGCATCATTCTATATATTTGCTTTTCTAACAGCAGCATATGAATGTTCAGTTGTTTCATATTTCAACAAGGATAACATTGTCAAATGGTTCTTGAAAAGTTTGTTGCAAGACACTCATGGCCCATGCCTGTAATCCTAGTGCCTTGTGAGTCTGAGGCAAGGCAATTACAAGTTCAAGTTCAGAGGCAGACTGTGCAACTTCAGCATCCTGTCTCAAAATCAAAAATATAAATGGCACTGAGAGTGCAGCTCAGTGGTAGAGCACTTGCCTAGCATGTGCTAGGCCCTGGTTGGACCTCAAATACTTCTTAAAGAAGTGTTTATTATTTCAATTGATGTTCAATAATATTTCATTGGTGTTTTAATTTTTCATTTTTTGATAAATGATTGTTGTCAGTTATTTGTGTTTTCTCCTGTAAAGAAACTAGTTTTTATTTTATTCTTTATCCTATGGAATTGTATATCTTTAATTATTGTTTATATGAGTGAATTCTTTATATAATTTGAAAATAATTTGCTTTAAGGTATTTATGTTGTTAATAAATGTTAGTAAGTGATTTTGCTTTTACTTTCTTTAGAATATTTTTAAATTAATTAAAAGCTTAATTTTAAACCACTGATATTTATTAAGAATGTCTTTATGGTTTTATAATATCAGAAAAATATTATTTTATATTGTGTTCTAAACAGTCAGTGATTTGTATTTTAAGCAGTTTGAATCTGTGTTTTAAACCTCTGTTTATTGCTTTTAGATTTTGGTGTAAAGTGGGAGCAATATTTCATTTTTTTTCCATCTTGGTAATAATTGTCCCAGCTCCTGGTAGTAGTATTCCTTATTTTCTCACATGCAAATGTCATGAAATCTCTATCATAAGCAATATTTCTGAATACTTATGCATTTGCATCAACTTTTTCTTTTGTGTTCTCTGACATATTTACTTATTATGACACCTATAATACATTTTCTTAATTAAGCTTTAATGAAAATATCTGTCCATTATACTTCTTTGCAGTTCTTAGTTACTTTTGACCCTTTACTATTTAATATAAAAATATGCATTTTTTGTTGGTTTATATGAAAATAATCATAGAATTTTGACACAATAAATCTATATAGAACAATTTTGTTTTTGATCAGGCACTAAGTATTTCATGTGAATTTCATAATTGTGTACGTCTTTCGTAGGTAGAGAATAAGAATTATTTATACTTTATTTATGCCCCAGTTTTCCGAGCATCTTTGAAAGGATATTTATCTTGAATTTGTCTTCTCATACTTTGATCCTACAGCTAACATAGGCATGCTCTTTTCTTTCCCCAAGATTCTTTTCTTAAAACATAGCTTAAACCAGATGATATTGTGTCTGCTTTATACATGCTTGTCCTTGAGGATATAAACAACATTCTGTCTATGAGTTAAGCAGTAAAAAACTTACTATATCCTATTTGTTCTAACATTGCTAGTAGCAGAAGTATAGCAGAGTATCTTGGGGGAATTTTCAAAAGTCGAAGTAGACATTGGTGAGTTCAGTGAGGATTTGTTTTAAAATTCCTTTTGCCAAAATCTGCCTGGAACTTCACTAAGTGTATTCATGGTAGTCCCAAGGGGATAATGAGTCCCTGTACGATTCTGCACTGAGTAGATCTGGACTTTTGTATGGCAGGTGAGAGTTGAATCTTACATTTAAGGAAAATGTATAATTGGAAAATATTCATTAGACAAAATATTTGAAGCTGTAAAATATTACTTACTTAAAAAGACATAATTAAAAAAACAAATTAAACCATTATATAAATTGTTTGGAAGAAATGTAAAGTCCTGAAAGAATATCCAATAGAAAAACTAACAAAATATAAATGCAATGAAGAGCAGACTTATAAATAAATACTAAAAGAAAGTTTTTTTGTTATAGGTGAATAAAATCAAGAATTGAAAAACCACACTATAACTTTCCATAAGGTCAGTGCAATTCAATAATTATACATATATGTATGTATAGATGTATATGTACGTGTATGTTTAGCAATTCAAGTAAATTTAATAATTCTCATTAAAATAGTGTAGTGATTTTAGCAATATGCTGCAATAACTCAACAGCCAGACTGTATAATTTTCTTTAGGATATGGAGAATTTGAATCGTCTATTGAAACCTGAATGCAGTTCTTTTTTTCTTTAATAGTGATTGGCTGGAAGTGATGCAACACCAGAAATTGACATCCTCCCTTATTTAAAATAGTCATGCTCATTTTCAGGCAAGCTGCCAACAATTTAAATGACAATTTAAAGACTATTTTGGTGTGAGGAGTATTCTTTTGATCAAAATCCAAATACCTTATTCTCTGTAATTTAAATATGAAAGCACAAAGGCTCTATTACACAGGGTGTCATATTTTTGAGAAAAAAAGGACCTTAAAAGGTAATTTTGGATTATCTGGAATAGTTCATTAATGAAAAATGGGACAGGTAGTTATTCATGAAATCAAACTTGTTACACAGTCTCTTCCATTTTCTGCAATACTCTCCTCCTTTACTGTGTAAGATTGTAATGGTCTGTATTTCATTTTTATACTTTGGAAAAGTAAAATCTTCATTTAAATCTTAGTATGTCTTATGTTTTATGTGAACTATTTTAAATCAAGTTGACTTGTCTATCTACTGAAAAATTATTTCAGGACTGAGTATACTGTATCAATTTGTAATAGGAAAAATAAACATATTTGAAATATAAAAAAAGCAAAGCTAATTGTATAGTAGCTAGAAGACATTAAAATTTTTAATTCAACTTAGTTACATGATAAGTAAAATTATGAAAACTAAACCAGACATATCAGACTAGAACTTAGGAAG
>VMDO01021941.1:0-34425 GCA_007922755.1 Pedetes capensis | reverse complement strand
CAATAAAATAAAAATGAGACAAATAAATGACCTATCGACACAGCTTAAGACGCTAGAAATCCAACAAAAAAACAACCCTAAACGGAACATACAGAGGGAAATTACAAAAATAAAGGGAGAAATATCTCAATTAGAATCTAAAGAGATAATTCAAAAAATTAATAAGACTAAGAGTTGGTTCTTTGAAAAGTTTAATAAGGAGGTTACGTTTCTCACCCTCCTAATTAGAGAACAGGTCTGCACTCCCTTATCTAAGGAATTCTGGAAGCCCTGTTGGAACTCAGAGGTGCTGTGGTAAATCCCTGTGCATCGACACAGCCTCTTGTGGTTATATAAAAGTTGTATCTTTAAAGATCTTGTAGTTAAGGACTTTCTGCTTGGATTGCTCTGTAACACTTGTGGGCTATTTAAAGTAACCAATCAAAGAGAAACACAGAGACACCTTTATGTGCTAGTCTGTAAATTCTATAAATACAACAGGGACAAATTGGGGATGGTGGCCATTTGTGGACTTGAGCCCACTGCTGCTCCACTGGCAATAAAGCCCCTTCCTCTAATACTGGTGTTCAGGTGATTCTTCCTCTCTGATGGGCCTTGCTTCCTACAACAATAACAAGATTGATTACTGAGTATTGATCATTACTGTGATCATCGGTACGTATTTTGCTAACTTCCTGAATGCTGCCTCTCTCTGTAGGACAAAAGCAACTGAAATTTGTGCATTTAATCAGTCATGTCATGTACCTTATTTCATTTAGCTCTTGCAACTCTGGTATCTGTTGTATCATTATTTCTTTAGCAGGCCAGGGAACTGAAGCTTACATTAACTTATTGAACTCTTTTCTTCTGGTCTTGGATATTTGATTTTGAGCTATTTCAAATGAAGATGATAGTAGTTGTGTTTTAAGATTGATGAGAGGATTACAAATAGTGTATATGTAAAGCATCAGTCATAGTGCCCGATGCAGAAATTATTTGTATAGACCTGTGTCCCTTTCTCAGTATATTTATGATCTAGCACTCCTTCCAGAACATGTTATCTTTTGCTTGAACAATTTCATCTCTACAGGTAGTCTGTCTCATTGAGGAGTCATGGCATAAACTCATTCATAAAGAGATTGTGAAAAATTCCATCAGAGCTTTGCTTTTTCTGCTACTCTTTGACCTGAATTCAGAAGTTAAAATGTGAGTATAAACTATACTTAGATTTTCAATAGTGTCATTGGAGCATTACTTAAGATAGTAATAAAAACAGAACTAAAAATGATAACTCTTTTTGGTGCTTCTAACATTGATCACATTTTCTGGTATCTCTTACAGGTTTTTAATAGACTTTTTTTGAAGGGATAACATTTAATTGAGATGTAAACTGTACAATTTACTCATTTAAAGTGTAGAGTTCAGTGATTTTAGTGTATTCAAAGTATGTAAATTATCACCACAAACAACTTTAGGACATCTCACCAACTGTGAAAGAAACTGGGAACACTTTATCAGTCACACTCGACTTCATCCTCCCCACCCCCATCTTTTGGAAACTATTAATCACCTTTCAGTTTATATGGAGTTGCGTGTTGAGCATTTCCTACAAATTGAGTTGTACAAAATGTATTCTTTTATGCCTGGCTTCTTCACTTAACAGAATGTTTTAAGGTTCTTCTTTGTCATGGCAGGCATCAGCACATAATTCTTTTATTGCAAATATATTCCATCTGTAGGTAACCCACTTTTTTGCTTGTCCATTTGTCAATAGACGTTTGAGATGTTTCTCCTTTTTGGCTATTATAAATAATGCTATGAATATCCTTATACAAGCTTTTGTGTGGTCATAGGTTTTCATTTCTCTTGTGTATATAGCTAGGAGAGGATTTTTTCATCACATGGTAAACTGTTTCAAACTTTCAAGGAACTGGTAGAGTTTTGCAAAGTCACTGCATCCATTTACCTTCCCACCAATCGTGCCTGACAATTCCAATCTCTATACATCCTCACCAGTTCTTGTTTTTTTAATCTGTCTTTTGGAATACAGTTTGCATAGGCATTTTTGTGTCAGCGTTGATAACAGTTGGATGTTTTAGTGATGTCTGTAATTGTGCTACACCCTGCTTCATGTTTTCCCCAGTACTTTTCTGATTGCCTATGTGTGGTCTTCACTTTTGGGTGGAATTGCGTAGATTTCAGGCAAACAGAAGGATTACACCTTTGAACTCATAAGTGATATCACTTATTTGCTTTAGTCAGTATGTGTGCGAAGGCCTAGTACTTTGTGTCTAAAAATGTCTTTAGAAAACATTTTTGCTGGGTATAGTGGCACTTGGGAGGCTGAGGCAAAGAGGAACATGAGTTCAGGCCAACCTGGGCATCAGAGCAAGACCAGGTCAGGAGGGAAAAAAGGAGGAAAGGAGAGAGGAGTGGGGAGAGGGAGGGAGGGAGGAAGAAAGGGAGGGAAAGAGGGGAAGTTGAGAAAGAGGTATCATTCTTTTTCTTCCTTTTTTTTTTTTTGTTTTCAGGGTTGGGTGCTATGGGTCACACCTAGGGCCTCAGGCATACTAAGCGCGTGCTCTGTTGCTTAACTCACTTCTAGTTCTAGAAACCGTCATATGTAGTTTGTCTTCCAAGTAGCTCATTGACTTTCAAGGAGTGCTGTTGTGTGTGTATAATACCTAGCTTGGAGAAAGTTTATGTGTAGAACTGATGATGTTATTTTAAACTATGTCAGTAACACATGTTAACTCAAGTCACATGTTGGTTTGGCCAAAGAAGTTAAAAGGGACTATTGTTAAGCATTACAGTGACATTCTCCCTTGCCTATGCACTGGTGTTGTGAACATCCAAATACAATTGGATGTGTCCTGGAGGGACTATTACTGCCTCCAAGAGTGGTGATGGTTGATTCTGGGGGAGGTGTGTGGAAAAATGTTAGCTATTACAATGATTTGAAGCCCTTTTAAAGGGTCAGAGTACTTAAACTGTGTCTGCATTGCTGAAATTTCATGGTTTGGGGACAACAAAGAGGGATCTAAGAAGGTTATGTAAGGGAACAGTAATGAAAAATAGGTTGATAAATACCCTTATACTAAGTAAATATTAAATCGTAGAGGTAATTTAGACAGACCCCATTCTTTAGTGTTTAAAAGAAGGCTCGGAGGTGCAATAACTTATTTTGTTGAATGAATGAATCTCTATCATGTATCAAGAGCCCCACTCTACTATCTGGTAGGAGAAACTAAAATGAAAAGACCCTTTGCTTCTTGTGGCAGAAGTCTTACAACAATCAGATATGTGATTGGTACTTCAGTCATGGAGCTATGGTAAGGCAAATGAGAGCACAGGGCCAGAGGCCAACCACAATCAGCCTGAGACAGGGAAGGATCTAGCAGTTGTCAGTGTAAAGCTATGTGTCCACCCAGCCACATAGCAACTGGAACACTTAGATATTTTTGTAATGAGTATGTTTTAGAACTGCCAGCTCATTGGCCTGAGGATGTGGCTCTGTGGAAGAGCACTTGCCTACTATGCACAAAGACCTCGATTCCATCTCTGTTGCCATACACAGAACAATTTAGAGCCGGGTATGGTGACACACACCTGTAATCCCAGCACTCATTAGGTGAGGCAGGAGGATCAATGTGAGCTTGAGGCTAGCTAGCGTGGTCTACATAGTGAGTTCCAGGACAGCCTGGCTACACAGTGAGACCCAGTCTTGACAAAACCAAAAATAAATTCTAGCCACGGTGCATCCCTATAATCAAAGACTAGAAAGGTGCACAGAAAAATGAAATTAGGTGAAGCATTGGGATGATGAGGTTGTAGGTGGACATATTTCTTCTTTATTTATATGAATAGTGTTATGTTGTGTACAAATGGAGTGAAGCTGAGTGTGGTGGTGCACACCTATATTCCAACACTTGGGAGCCAGAGCAGGAGGACTGTGAATTTGAGGCTGGTTTGGGCTGCATAGTAAGACTCTGCTTCAAAAAACAAAAAACCAAACCAAAACAGAACAATTAAAAAAACCAAAACCACCTTGATTGGAGGAAGGAGGATGTACTAGTGCTCGCTCTAATATGATCATAAACTCTGTGTTTAATGTGACAGAGGATGTGGTCAGGTATCTATTGCTTCAAATCAGACCGTTTCAAAACTTAGGGACATAAAACAGCACTGATTTTGTTGTTTGTTTTGTTTTCTGAGACAGGGTATCTCTATGTATCCTGGGCTGGCCTTAAGCCCACCATCCTCCTGCCTCAGCCTCTTGAGTGCTGGGATCACAGACATACAACCCCCAACTGGTGCGGTTATTTATTATTTGTAATGAGTCTGTGGGTCAGGAGTTTGGCCAGAGCCCCATTGCGTTGCCGTGTTTGGGTCCCCATGGTATCACCTTGGGAACTAATGGGGATGACAAAAAATGTACATAACTGGGTGTGCAAAAAATGTATACACATTTGAAGAGATGTTACCTATGTATTACTTTTTGAAGCTCTTGAATTATGGTGGCAGTGTGTAGTATGACATTTGTTCAAAAGACGGTGTTAATCAAATGAATGCTGGTGCCACTTGGCAACAGGCAGGACAGTGAAAGAAAATGTCTGCAACACTGTTGTCCTTGAGGAGAGCATGAGTGTTTTAAAGTGGTCCTCCTTTGAAATTTGAGAACAATGGAGGCGTGAATATGCAGCAGAACCTCCAACCCGCCTAACAATGGCACATATTTGTAACAAGTTTGAATTGCATGGTACTGTGTATGATATAAACAAGGGAAGTCTTGCTCTTCTGCTATCACTCTCAGTGACTTTTGTAATTGCAGAAGTCACACATGATTGTATTCATCCTTTGTTATTGGTATATATTGAGTATTAGAATTTTAACATAATTTTCTGCTTTATTGAAATGTATGTGTATACATTTTTTGGCATCCTCTGTATAGTTCAGATCTTAAATGTCCCTCAAAGGTCCATGTGGTAAAGGCTTAGTGTCAAGCTTGGTGCCTTTGGGAGGTTGTGGATCTTTAGGAGTTGTGGCTTTTCCCAGCACTAAAGAGGCTGAGGCCAGAGGATCACAAGTTCAAGGCTGCCTGAGCTGTATCATGAAACCCTGTCTCAAGAATGAAAAGAAAAGAAGAAAGACAAAACCTACAGCAAATGAACAAAAGAAGAGGTCAAAAATAGCTTCACAAAGGAGAGAGGAACATTGATGGCTCTCGCTTGGGCTTGTGTTCACCTCCAAACTGTCGGCACATCTGTGTCTTCACTGAATGTGAACCCCCTCTGGAGAGTCACCCCCAGGCTGGGTGCAGCTGTGGGGCTGCTGATAGGGAGGCTCCCCTGTCACCACTGTCAGCAGCAAAGCCATTCCCTGTGGGGACTGTAAAGAGCTGGAGGGATTCAGAGGCATCCTAGGAAGGGAGCAGGCAGAGCAGAGCTGCAGGGTAATGAAGTGCTTCTGGCCTTTCTCTTGCTCGCACCTGGGGCTCTGTCCCTTGGGCAACGATACATTTTCCTATGTCCAATAGCCATGAGTAGATGCTCCCTTTACTCTTCCAAGAGGGGGAATTTGCCCTGCGCTGTGATAAAGGGCCTCTGTTTACATTGGAGAGGCTCAGTGACCACAGGGCACAGAGACCTCTTCTCCACGGATCCCACCAAAGCCACCTCTTTTCTAGGCAGATCTCTCTGCTCTGTTCCCAGAAGAGGATACATGCTTCCAGCCATCCACAGTAGTGGGACGTAGGTGTTGTGATCCAGGATTATCAGAATTCTGTGGAGTGCCCATTAAAAATACATACCAGTCCCCAACTACAACTGCTGAGTCAGAATTTCCCAAGGAATGGCTTTTAAAAACCAATCCTTGGGACAGGGTCAGTCTGAGAAACTCTGAGAAGCCGGGCTGCTCCTCCTTGTGGGCGGCCTTGTTCCCACCCCACTGGACGGCTGCTGCCAGCTGTGCTCAGACTGGCATCAGTTGGGGACTTTCTCTTCCGCTTAAAGACCAGCAGTGGTAACAACCGTTACTAATCTTCATCAGCTATGGGCCAGGCAGTATCCTGGGGCCTTTTTGAGGAGGGCAGGGGATTGTCTTCCCGTTTACCTAAAGAAGCACTTGCTGCTGTTCTCTCCAGTTTTTCAGATGGGCAGGCTGAGAAAGTGGGCTGGGATTTAGCTCAGTTGGTAGAGCACCGTTCTTCAGTCTCTGAGGTCCTGAGTTCAATTCCCAGCACCACCAAAATGGGAAAAGGACGTGGCAATCCACTCCCGAGGGAATCCCCCCAAAATAATCAGCCATTGAAAACCCTGTGAGGGTTGCTATGAGTGGGACACGACTCGACAGCCCCCAACAGCAACAAGACTGAGAAAAGGGAAGTGAGGTGGCTTGGCTAGGGGTACAGGCAGCCAGGCACTACTGGGTGGGAATTTCTGGCCCAAGGCCCCATCTTCCTTTACACCTGTTATTGACCTGGGGCCTGACTTGATCAGCCCCACATTCCAAGTGTGTGCTCTTCCCACCAGAAACCCCCCAGCCCAGGAAAGGCTGAAGGAGCAGGGAGGACGGTTGTCCCAGCCCTGCAGGGCAGGGTGTGGGGATGATGGCTGACACAGGAGTGCAGGGGAGACTGGTGACCTCCCCACGTGTCCTCAGGTACTAGAACTCCTTGAGCAGCCTGGGGCATCCTTTTGGAACCACCTGCTCCACGGCCTCCCTCCTGCTCCTCTTTCTCTTCACAGTATGGTCTCCATCCGGGGATGCCGCTCTTTGGAGGGAACTCCCACTATGCTGAGATGCAGACTGGGAGGAGCACGTTTGACAGACCTCCCAAGTCACTCCTCACCTCGTTTCAGGTAGAGACTCTTCTCTGCTGGGATGCAGACCGCGAGGGTGGTTCAGTAGAGGAGTGGGGCAGGGACCCTTGAAAAGGTCATGGAAAGTGTCACCCTTTCACTGGGCATAAGGCAGCCTAGATGGCCCTGCAGTGTCCATGCCCAGGTCAGGTTTTGAGTCTTCTGCAGTTCCTGCCCCCAGTCCCTGATGGAAGTCGGTGGATAGGTGGACCACTGGGAAAGTATCTGAGTGGTTCACAAATGTTTTATTAGCCATGGCACCCTTTAGTCAGACAAACCACATGAAAGTCAAAACAGAAACAGAAGCAAGCTGCCCTTGGGGTCATGGGCCTTTGCAAAATGCCATCCCCAACTCCTTTTCACACGTTGCCCCAGCTTTCCCTGACCTCTGACCTTCTTCTTCACCCTGTCCCTGTCCCTGTCCTTCAGAATCTCGTCAGTCACTAATGACTCGGCTTATGCACTTGCATAGCTCCTTCCTGACTGTCTCCAGCCCCACATCTCTGGACAGAGCAAAGCTCAGGTGCCTCATGGGTCCACCTGGTGGCCAGTAGCTAGCACAGCACCCGATAGCAGGCACACAGCCATGCTTACTGGATGAATGTCTTACCTGGTCTCCATTCACCCCCTAAGACTCCAGACCCAAGCGCTTTCTGCTGGCCCTAGCAGACACTATGGGTGCCAGATCCCTACCTCAGAGTTCCTTCCCAGGGACTGACTGCAGGCTTGTTTGAAGAGTTCCTGCACACAGCATTCTCCTGGGCACCCCTGGGCTCCTCGGGGCCTCCCTGCCTGGTGGGACCTGGGGGGTCTATTCTGCCCTCCTCCCCTTCCTGCCTCATACTATCCATGGAAGCCAGAGCCAAGGACAGAGAGGTGGGCTTCGAGCTGGGCACCCAAGCCCCATCCCTTGCTCCAAGGTAGTTAAGACTGCTGTGCAGTTCACATCCAGGGCTCCCCTGGGGTCAGACCAGTCCTCACTTAGCTTCTGCCCTCTCATCCTGTTTCCTTTGCTCTATTCCAGCTTCTCTTAAGAGCACTCTCTTGAAAACTCACTGCCCTACAATTCAGTCTCACTCCATGTATGGCTTGCAAAAGACCCTCCACCTCAGTCTCTGCTTCTACCCAGGTTGACCAAATGCACCTGCTTTATTACTTAGCTGGTGATTGCTTCTGATCTTCTGGGATGTAGTTCGCCTCCCCCAGGGTGGCCCATCTTCTTGTGTCACCAAGACAGCCATTTCCTGTAATGCTAAAACTGGGACAGTCTTGAGCAAACCAAGAAATCCTGCTTCTGTTAGGCTGTGTCCGTAAGCCAGTTTCCACAAAGCTCTGCATATTGGAGATGCTTTGTAAACCTATGCTGATAGAGTCCTAGAACTAAGGCCTCTTGGCTGGAGTCTCCTAAACCCAAATAAAGTATTGCCCACTTACACGAAAACAAGGTCAGGGAGAAAAAAGACCCTGGGTTCAGGTACCAGTTGAACCAATGATCACCCTCAGTCTAAACCTGTGAGTTCTGTTTCCTCATAGGGACAGAGGCAGCCACCAGCCTGTGAGCCTCTGGAGTTCACAAAACACCTTCACAGGTATCCCACTTGAGCCTCACCAGCCTTCCTGGGATGCAGAGGTCATTCTGCCACTTCTCAAGTGAGGCCATGGAGCTGTCCTTGAGGTGAAGGCACTGGTGGCAGGAACACCTGGAACAGCTGGGGATGACCCAGGCCTTCACCAGCACAGACCCAGACCTGTGCGAGGGAAGATGCCCACCTTTCTTACCCAGCTCTGGCTCCCCAACGCCAAGCACAGTCCTCAAGCCTTGGATGCCCTCAAATGCTGTTTGAATTGTCTTGCTGAAGTCTGGCTCCAGGGTCAGTCATCTTTCCTCTGCCCCCACACACCAGACTCACTGTGTTACAGAAATTCTGGGAGGCTCAATGATGATGACAGATGGCAAAGGGCTTGATGAAGGCGAGGACACTCAGCATCGAGGACACACTCTGATGTTACCACTGCTCTGGGGGACCCGTCCATCCCTCGGTCCTGCAGGACCCAGGATATCAGTGCTCCCTGCCCCCATGCTTGCCCTTCCTGAGCATCTCTGCTGTCCCACCCCAGCCACACACACAGACACACCCTCTTCTCTTCCTCAGCACTGAGAGAGAGACCATATTGCCTCCAAAATGGCCAGGGGGAGCAGCTCACTCCAGCCAGGTGTCATTGTTGATAGCCACTAGTAACTGCCAGCAGAACTGGGAAAGAAGAACGGAGAAGAGGTCCACAAGGGATGGACACAGGCCTCGCTGCCTCATGGAAGTGGGGCATGAGAGGCAGGGGGCACAGTCTGCAAATACAAGAAAGTACTCAAGAACGGGGATGCAGCAACTTCAGAGGGTTTTCCCCAGGCCCACATTGTAGTTAATAATGAGATGCAGGGAATATAAGAGCCTCAGGGCACTCACACAAAAGTTCTTAGGCTTGTAGGGTATGAGGGAATATAATTGAGAAACAATGGAAACAAATGGGAGGCAGATGAAAGGATTTAAGGGAAGAGAAAGAAGAAAATAGAACAAACCCATGGAATTGTAGAGTGGAAGCTTAGGCCCTCCCCATTCTTTCTACCTGCTGAACATATTTTCCAATTGTGGTAAGACATCCCCTCCTCTGTCAGGCCTTCCATGCCTTAAGCCAGGCTTTCCCCATCTTTCCCTTCTTCCCCGAGCTCCAGTCCCTACTGCTCATATTTCACCCTCCAGTCATCAGGGAGACAGGCGTAAGCTGTTTCCACATATTCAATGTAGTCCAGCTTGGGCAGTCCCGTCTCTTGGACTTTCCAAATTGTCCCAAGCCTCTCTCAGTTGAGTGAACCTTTGAGAGGGTCTTGTTTAGTATGGTTATTTTCTCATCATACATTTTTTTTTTCTGGTTCTGATGTTAAGAGTTTTCTAACCTATACAGGTTACTTTCCCCACAGGAGAGGTAAAGGGCTTTCCCCATGTAATGAAGCAATATTGACCTATGATTGAGGATTTTAGAAAGCAAAAAGCATCACTTGGAGGATTTTTTTTTTTTTTACTTGTAAGGTCTTTCATTTTATGGGCTACTAACTCCTTTGTTTGCCATGGCCATTGATCTCCCATCAGAATTCCTTCACCTATATAACACAATGTAACATTTAAAGACTGGGTTATGTTCTCTGCTAATCTCAGGAACAAATTTTTAGTGCTGTGTAGTGGCTGGGGTAGAGGTTGAGACTTTTCCTTATAGAAGGACTCAAAAGCTTGGAAGCCAGCCTTTATCTGGATGGTGATGACCATTTTAGACTTTTGTCTACTGCCAGATCTAATTCTCTGTCATTGAGTCTCAGACATATCCTGTTTTTTTCCATCTGTGTATGTCCAGAGGATGGGTCATCATTAATTTTAAGGAAGTACAATTGTTTTGTTTTGTTTTGTTTTTGCCTGCAGCCATAGCCCTGGGGCATCCAATCCCATCAGATCTCGGAAGCTAAGCAGGGTCAGGCCTGGTTAGTACTTGATGGGAGATCACCTGGGAATACCAGGTGCTGTAGGCTTGGGAGACCCACCCGGCAACCCACTTCCAAAAAACAATCCACCATTGAAAACCCTATGAGCAGCAAGAAGCACCAACTGGATTGTACCTAACAACAACAACAACAACAACAACAACAACAACAACAAAAACAGCAGCAGCAGCAACAACAACAACAACAACAACATTTTTTCTTTACAGGGTGGGGAAGCTTTCCCTTTCTTTAGGATTATGGAGGCCATTGGGTCTGTCATATATGTGGCCATTTAACTTGTATCCAATTCCAGCATGAGTTAGTGCAGCTATTCTCAAGTAAGTACGTGCTTTTAAATGTATAACTCCTTTTTAAACTTAGTGGTCCACGTCCTATTCCATAAATGTTTAGATTGTCTGCCATACATCAGATAGATCTTTATCTCCTGGGTGAGGATTCCCCTTATGATGGTTTTATTGGCCAAGAGACAGTTTATAAACCTTTGGCCTGGATTTGTCCATATTTCAAAAGTGGTACCTGTGGGAGACTTGCCTGCAGCCATAGCCCTGGGGCATCTGATCCCGTCAGATCTCAGAAGCTAAGCAGGGTCGGGCCTGGTTAGTACTTGGATGGGAGACCACCAGGGAACACCAGGCGGTGTAGGCTTGGGAGAAGGATTTGGCAACCCACTCCCAAAAATCAATCCGCCATTGAAAACCCTATGAACAGCAGAGAAGCACTAACAATAGTGTTTCGCCTGTTGTACACAGGGTTGCTACGAGTCGGATACTGACTCGACAGCACCTAAGAACAACAACAATGGGAGACTCAAGGAGATTATAACAGGCATATGACTGGTTGTTATCTGGATCACATACAGCAAATGGAATCTGGTTACAAGTGCAAGTTCCCTTAATTTTGCCCTCATATTTGTAATAGCTGTAAAAGAGTAAGGTGGTAGTTACCCTTAGTCCCACCTTTGTTTGATGAATACATAAGTCACATCTTTTTTCCCCTTCTCCCATAGTCCAAAGTCTAACCAGGAGAAGTCCCATGATGGTTGTCTTCAGGCTTGTCAGCAGGCTAGCTTGTCAAGTTGTCAGCAGGCCAGCCAGCTTCTGGTTTGTGGCTGGAGCAGGGCATGTTGTTCTTTTTGTTGTCTGATATGGCAGCAGGACTTTGGTGCAACATCCATTGTGTCAGATGTTTTGGTTCCCACTGGCAGGTCCAGCCCTCTGAAGTTGCTGCTTTTAGGCAGCTATGGACAATCCAAGGCACTATTTTTGTAGCTTTAACAGCAGCAAGACTGGAAAGGATTACAGTGTGAGGCCCATCCCATATGGGCCACAATGGAGTTGAACTTTATTTTATTATTACTTTTTAACCCAAATAAGATCCCCTGGCTTGAAGGGCTGAACCAGGTCTGTTAAACTTATAGGCATTTTTTTCTTGTATCTACCCATGGATGTCCTGTATGGCAGTCCCTAAAGCCTGTATTTGTCTCTGTAATGTCATCTTTCTCAATTTACTGAGATCACCTCTTAACTGTCCTAAGATTGGGGTGGCTGGCCAACTAAAATCTCATAAATACCCTGTCTGTTTTGTGGGGGTGTTTCACACTGAAGGGACTGGGATTTGGCTCAGTTGGTAGAGCACCACTCTGCAGTCTCTGAGGTCCTGAGTTTGATTCCCAGCTCCACAAAAATGGGAGAAGGATGTGGCAATCCACTACTGAGGCAATCATGAAACAATCAGCCATTAAAAACCCTATAAGGGTCGCTATGAGTCAGACACAACTTGACAGCACCTAACAACAACATTGGACTCAGAAAAGGACCATAGGCAAAACCTGATACCTGATTTTATGTTAGATGAGTCTCTTGGCAGTATTTTCTCAATGACTGAGTATCTGGTTTATGGTTTTTGTTGTTGTTGTTGTTATTGTTGTTGTTGTTTGTTTGTTTTTTCCTTTCCCAAACTCTATGGCTGATAGGTTGTGTATAGTTTATCTTTAGTATCCACCTAAGTCCTTGAATTAGTTACAAATGTTGGTCTACTGTCTGATCCCCAAATCAAAGGCAGCCCAAACCTAGTAACAATGTATCTTAGTAATATTTTTGTTATCTCTTGGGCCTTTTCTGTCTGGGTGGGGAAGGCTTTTATCCATCCCAAAAAGGTGTAAATAAACATCAACAGGTGCCAATAGCCTCCTGCTTCAGGCAGCCAATAAAGTCTACTGGCAGGTTTTTACAAGAGGCTGTTCCAGTCTCCTGAATTCCTGGGGCCAGGTTGGCCCCTGACATGGATTATTTTGGGCACATATCAGTCATTGTTCATTTACAGCTCAAGTGAGAGAGTGGGCAATGGCACCTAGAAATGCCATCTCAGTAAAGGCTCTAGTGTTGTCTTTTCTGTGTGGGTCCCTTGGTGAAACTGCTTCAGAAATTGAGGGTCTATCATCTCAGGTATGACCAGCCTTTTATTGGAGAATTTCCATCATCCCTCCTTCGTATATTCCCCAGACTCCTGGACAAATCAAGCCATTTCACTGGGAGAATAACATGGGGCTTCTTGGAGAGGTGAGTCTGGAAGTAGGGGCGTGGGTAATCTTTTCCCTAGGCTGCATAGCTGTTCTGGCAGCCCATCTTGCCCGTCTGTCTTTTGATTTTTTTTGCTTGTTTGTTTGTTTGTTTTGTTTTCATAGTGTCTACCCATTGATGTCCTCTGTAGTGTATAACTGTGATCTTTTGGGAAGCCCAAGCAGCATCTATGAGCTATAAAATCTTCATTTTATATTTATATATGTTTTATTTATTTGTTTGTTAAAAAAGGGCCTTTTCTTTTGTTATGACCAACCAAACTGAGACCTCATCACACAAAAGATCAAATCTTAAGTCCTTTATTTGGCCAGTGGTTGAAAGTAACAAAGGACTCAACCTCAAGGGTTGAGGATAAGAGTTTATAAAGGAAAAAGCCACAATTGCACAAGTAAGTAACAGTGCAAGTAGTAATGGTCCATGTAACTGCAATTTTCTAAATAGGAAAAGGGCAACTGCTAGGTGTTATTTTTTTGGTCAACTATGGAAACTAGAAAATGTGGAAAGTTCCCTATTTGTTTAAAGGTCAATTTCTCACAGTCACAAACAAAATGATCTAAAATGGTGGCTACCAGGAAGGCAGTACCTAAGATGGCTTCACTCTGGCTAAGAGAAGCAGGAGCTTATCACCTAACTTAGTTTCAGTTTTAAGTCATTATTTCACATTATAAATAGCTTGATGAAGATGTAAAGTAGCAAAAAACATGCTTAGAATTAGTATAACCTTCTTATCTTCTGTCTTATGGGCCAAAGTTTTTGTGGGCAAGCACTGAGTCTCTATCATTGAGTCCAGTGTCATTACAGCATAACCAGTGAAACAAGTTCCTTTTAGTATAAAACTGCTTTCATCCATAAAGTATTAACATTTGAGTCTGTCAAAGGATGTCCTAGGAGGTCACCCTGACTTGAAAAGACCTCATCCACCATTTCCATACAGTCATGAGGGAGGCTATCAGGCTAACCTGGAAGCAGTGCAGTTGGGCCTCACTGCTCAGTTTCTTGCTTACCCTGATGGCCTTGAACTTAGCTTGGCTCAGATATCCAGTTCCATCAGATCTCAGAAGCTAAGCAGGGTCAGGCCTGATTTGTACTTGGATGTGAGACTGCCTGGGAACAACAGGTACTATAGGCTTGGGAGAAGGACCCAGCAACCCACTCCCAGAAACCAGCCATTGAAAATCCTAAAAATACCAGAGAAGCATTAACAATACTGTTTTGCCTGTTGTATATATGGTCACTGTGAGTTGGACACGGACTTGAAGGCACCTAACAACAACAACCTGCAGCTGTAGCCCTGTGGCATCCGATCCCATCAGATCTCAGAAGCTAAGCAGGGTCGGGCCTGGTTAGTACCTGGATGGGAGACTGCCTAGGAATACCAGAAGCTGTAGGCTTGGGAGAAGGACCTGGCAACCCCCTTCCATAAATCAATCTGCCATTGAAAATCCTATGAACAGCAGAGAAGCACTGAAAATAGTGTTTCCCCTGTTGTACAAAGGGTCGCTATGATTCGAATACCGTCTCGACGGCACCTAACAACAACAGGCATCCAGGATGTGTTTTTAAGTTCAGCCTGAGCTCATTGCAGCCTCTCAGCAACCTCCACTTGAGTTTGCTCCCCATGGTTAGCCTGGCCTTGCACTTCTGGCAGCCCTGATTCTAGAGCGGGTAAATTTGTGGGAACTTCTCAGCAGCCTCTGTTTCCCTTCTGCACATAGTCTGCAGGCTGCTCAGCTCTGCCTGCAGCTCAGATACCTCTGTTTTCAAGGCCACCTGGTTTTTTTCCCAAGCACCTCTGCCCTGTCAGGCTTATTCTAGCTGCTATCATTTATTCTCTGCCTTGGCTGAGATATTACTTTAAGCAGGTAGCTCTTAAAGATATTACTTTAAACAGGCTTTAGTCTGGGGCATTCCTTTATTTGTTTAAATGCCTTCTTTTGTTTAGTGCCCATCTGGAGAGACTCTTCCCCCAACATGCTCATTTTAACAGACACATTCTGTAGTGAAGATTTATCAGTCTTTTTTTTTTTTTCTCTCTCTCTCTCTCATTGTAGCAGGATCCAAGGCTCATCAGAGAGAAGGAAGCACCTGAACACCAGCATTAATTAGAGTAAGAGGTTTCATTGCCAGCAGAGCAATAGCTGGATTTCTGGTCCAAAATGGCTGTGCTCCCTGAGTTATTCTTTCTTGTCCCTTATATAGGACTTACAGACTCATAGACAAAGGGATCTGTGTGTTTCTCTCTAATTGGTTACTTCAATCAGTCTGCAGGTGTTATAGAGCAACCCAAGAAGAAAGCAGAAAGTCCTTGACCACAAATCTTCGAAAAAAGCTTTAGATTAGTTTTAGATACTAGGGCTATGTCCACATGGGAAGGAATTTATTGTAGCACCTCTGTGTTCAGAGAGAGAAGCTCCTGTCATTCCCTCGATAAAGGAGTGCAATCCTATTTTTTTGATTAGGGGAGTGATGAATGTAACCTCCTTAGTCTTATTGTAGCCAAAGTTTGGTATGGTTTAATTAGGTTTTCTTTTTTTATATTATATTTTTCTCCCTCATATCATATTATGGGTTTTCTCCCCATATTTCTCCCATTGTTTCAAATTGGGGTGAGGGCCTCCCTTCCTGGGGAGAGGTTTCAGGCTCTTGTCTCAGGGACGATGTTCCAGATGTCTCCTTTTCAGAGCCTCACTCTTCAGGAGCTGTAAGTTACCTTTATAGCAGAGGATAAATTGGAAAGTATGGAGCTACTCTTTTCCTGCTGTTTCCTAACACCACTCCCCCATGCTAAACTCCATAAAGGATCCACACTCCCTTTGTTCACCGCTCAGCTTCCTATAGATTTCTTAAGCTAAGTCATTGCTAGCAACTGATCAATAAATCCTCCTGAAATCAAATATTAATTCTGGGGTCTCTTCATTCCCATGAATCCCACGAGAAGGTTACATACTTTTTTAACTCCATGTATAGCTACTTTACATTATCATTTAAGCTATTTCTCAAGATGGTGTTTCTACACAGTCAGTTTTGCAGTTTTCTTAGTAGTTTCTTAGTAGTTGATCGTCAACCTGGGAGACTCAAACCAGATCCCAAGGTCAATGCTCTCTTCTTTCCCATGTTTCCTAAATTTTCTGTATTTCTATCCTCCCTCTAGGGCTTTTTCCTTCCCATGTCCCCCAATTTTCCCTTTGAATCCTGTCTCAGGATTACAGGCATTCAACACCATGGCTGGCTTTGTGGTCAGGATTTCTGACCAAAGTCTCTGAAGGCCTGTCATACTCAGTGTCTCTAGCACCATAAAAAGGTTAGCCCTGAGGCCCCAGTGCAAGACAGAGGTGCAAAGTGCACCCACCCATGCCCCTCCAAATCCCAGCCACAGCTCTGACATGCCTAGGCTTAGTTGTGGCAATGATGTCTGCACCTCTCACTACTGATCCTAATCTGCCCAGTGGGGAACAGGTCCAGGAATGGGCCACTGGATTCCTCATCAGCAAGGCAGCTCTGAGTTAAAGAGGATGAGTGTGGTGCTGTGTGCTGGCCAGAGCTGAGGATGAGTGAGGAGAAGGCAGATGAGGAAGGGCAGACTCCCTTGGAGACACAAACCAGGGAGCGGGGCGGCAGAAGGCAAGCTGTCTTACATAAGAAGTCCCACCCTGCCAACCACCTGTGTTCCCAGTTTTCCCAGAGATTCCAGATTCTTAATCTCTCAATATGTATCATTTCAGTAAACCTCTCATGTACTTATGTTGGTTATCTCTTCCAAACCAGCAAACATCACAAAAGCAGAGATATATACGGGTGGGTTCAAATCCCTGCTTTTCTTCTTAATTATTTAATGTTTCTTTTCCTTCTCTCCCTCCCTCCCTTCCTTCCATCACTGGGGATTGAACCCAGGGCCTCTTTCATGTTAGGAAAATGCTCTACCACTAGGGTGCACCCCCTACCCCATTTTTAATTTTTAATTTTAATTTTGGGGCAGGGTCTTACTGAAGTACACAGACTCCTCTGGTTTGGAAATCATGATCCTCCTGCTCAGGATCCCTGGGTCTTTGGGATTACAGGCACGTGCCCTGCACCAGTTTAGTGTGTCTGCATGTTGAAGGGAGCAGGGAGCCAAGGGGGGGAGGGGCAGCAGAATGTGACCCTTGGCCTTCCTGCCTGGCTGTGTCCTTGGAGAGGCAGCTGGTGGTCAGTCAGGTGGAGATAATTATGGTCTTTCTTGGTTATTTTAGAATGACAAAAACAGGTTAATTCGCAACAAGAAGGCCAAGTGTAGCAGGAAGCAAGGTCCCTCAGAGAAAAAGAATCACCTGGACACCAGCATTAATTAGGGTAAGAGGTTTTATTGCCAGCAGAGCAACAGCTGGCTTTCTGGTCCCCAAAGCCTGTGTTCCTTGAGTTATTCTTTCCTGTCCCTTATATAGACCTTACAGACTTTATGTGGACAAAGAGATCTGTGTGTTTCTCAATTGGTTACTTTAAACAGTCTGCAAGTGTTACCTAGCAATCCAAGCAGAAAGCAGAAAGTCCTTGACCACAGATCTTTGAAAAAAAAAAAAAAAAAAAAAACAACTTTTAGATAACTTTTAGATACTAGGGTCTGTGTCCATATGGGAAAGAATTTACTGCAGAGCCTCTGTGTTCAGAGAGAGGAGCTCCTGGCATTCCCTAGATAAGGGAGTACAATCCTATTCTTTGATTAGGGAAGTAGGGAATGTAAACTCCTGAGCCTTAAAGTAGCCAAGGTTTGGTGTACTTTAATCAGGTTTTAAATTTTTTATTATATTTTTTCTTCCTCATATACAAGTAGGGTGGAGTGGTGATGGCTGCCTCTGGGCCTAACATCCCCCGGGATGGGGGGGTGGCACTTGGAGGCCTCCTGGGCTTCCCACTCTGCAGCCACATTCATCTTTCTACAGAATGAGCATACTCCATGCATATTTTCATTTTTTAATGGGCCAGAGGAATGCTAAGGATATGTTGGCACCCAAGGAAGACCTTGGGTAGGAGTAGGGGTAGAAGCCAGGACATCCCCAGAAGGTGGGAAGCAGAGGGCATAGAGAGAGAAAGAGAACAGGGATAGGAGGGGGAGGAGAAAGGGCAGGTGGAGGCAGCCCGGCACATACGTGGGGCTATTTTTTCTTTTTTTAAAAAATTAGTTTATTTTTTAAAATTTATGTACTCATTTATTTATTTGTATTACTTGGTGATTAAACCCTGGACCTCACACATGCTTTGCAAGTATTCTATCCTGGCTCACCGCCAGCCCTTCTTTATTTTTTATTTTGAGAGAGCATCTCACTGTGCTATGCAGGCTGCCTCTGGCCCTGAGCTTGAGATCCTGCTGACTCAGCCTCCAAGTTGCTGGAGTTACAGCAACTGCCACTGTGCCACTGTGTCTAGTGGACTCAGTTTATCTTATCTGTAAAATGGTCACAATACCCAGGATGGGAGTTGATTGGGAAGTTGTTTGCAAAAATGACTTGACCTTGGAGTATTGTGTGAACAGGAGTGGGGGAGAAGTCAGAGAGAGGCAGGAAGAGCAGGAGGGCAGAGGGCAGAGCTGGAGAGGGGCCAAGGGCCTCTGGACAGCATGCCAGCTCTTACATAATCAGCCCAGACTTTCTTTCCCTTGTGTTTTTGGTCGTCCGTCCTGCACATTTGTCGTGCACTTCAGAGATGATATGAGCCCCATGAGGCAGGGGTATCATCATCCCCTCTGTGACAAACCTGACATCCAGGACTGCACCTGGCAATGGGTGTGCCTAGTTGATGGCTGCTGATCAGGGACTGCTGTGTGCCCAGCAGTGCCATCACAGGCCCACAAGCCTTTGTGTACAAAGGTGTGATGTGGAGAGGTTGCCTGGCACTGCAGCGAGTGCTGTGATGCAGGCAGTGGGGTGGATACTGGCTTCTGGGAGGAGAAGCCTGGGTGCAGCCTGGAAGGCTTCCTATAGGAGAGGGCCTGAGTGGAGGTGACCTGAAGAGGAAGAGTCTGGGAAGTGAGCCAGCCAGCAAGGGTGGAAGGACATATGAAGGGTCCCGAGGCAAGAGCACCTGCCGTGTCTGGAGGAAGGAGCCCCAGTATCAAGCTGGAGAGCCACTGGGTCAGTCCTGCAGGCCTTCTGGGCAGGCCTGTAGAGTTTGGACTCCAGCCTTGAAGGAGAATGATTGCACGGGGTCTGGTGTTCCAGTGGACAGTTGGAAGGGCCAGGCTGTGCAGGCTGAGGTTTAGGTGGCAGGTATGGGCACGTCAACAGGAGAGGGGTGCATGGGGTGGACAGGGGCTCAGAGGTCTGCTGAAGCAGGGTGTGGTGTTGTCTGGCTCCTGAGCCAGACTTGGAGAGGGGACTGGGCAGCGTGTGTGGTGTGAGCTGTGTGGTCTCAGACACATCACAGTCCTTCTCTCGACCTGAAGTCTTCCTGAAGCCCACTCAAGGCTGCTCCAGGATTGGGACCCAGATTTCCCCTCCCTCCCTGCCCAGCCCTGTCCCAGATGTTCTCCTGAGAGTGCTGCAGAAGCTTGGGGCAGGCATTTCTGCAGCTTGAGGCTAATGTCAGGGCCTCACCTGATGCTGATCCATCGACTCCTGCTTACCCCAGGTGCTCTGGGCTAGCGGCCCCAGGTTCTGGTCAAGGAGGCCGATGCCTGGCATAGGTGGGGGTCTCCCTGTTACCTCTGTCCAGGGCTCATCCAGGCCCCAGTCCGAGTCACAGCTGGCCTTGCCAAGGCATCCCGAAGTGGCTGCCGTGGGCGAGGGTCCAGGAGGACTTCATTACCCGGCGTCTGCTTGTGGCAGGCCAGGGGCTGAGCTGCTGGGGTGGGGGAGCCATGCTTGGTCTGCCTGCATGATGGCACCTCAACATTTCATTTTGCTTGTCAGTTTCCACTTCCTAGTGATGTGGGTTCCTAAATATATCATCCTGGCCTGTAGCCACCTGCTCCTCTCTGGCCAAAGTGCAGGCTCACTCCTGACCCTTCACTGGGCTCCTCCCTCCTGGCCTGAGTCTCACTGCTGCTGCTCAGTGGCATCTTCTCCTGGCCCTGCCCCACCCAGGGTTCTCTGCCACCCCTGCTGTCTCCTTTCCTCAGGTGTCTGGGAGCAAAGAGGCAGCAGATATCATTGCTGGACATTAGGATCAGTTCAGCCAGCAGTGATTGACTGCCATCTGTTTGCCTGGTGCGCTGCCAGGACATGAGAGTGGAGAAAAGAAAAAGATGCAGTCTCCCCTGCAGGGGTCCTGGGCTGAGGGAAGAAGCCAACAATAGTCTAGTAAAAGACTCGATTCTAAGTACCTTGTGTGTGTTAATTCAGTTCATTCTTCATACTCTGTTATGAGGAGACAAGATCCAGAGAGGTTAAGTAACTTGTCTGAATTTACACAGCTAAAAAGTGGCAGAGCTGGGAACTGAACCCTGGCAGCCTGCCTCAGGCTTCCCCTGAAGCAGACAACTTAAAGAAGGGACACAGCACCAGGCGGAGGATGGCTGGGACCAGCAGAGAGGAGCCCAGGGGTGTGGTGGTCTCCCAGCAGGCTGCCATGAGTCTGAGCATGGGAAGGAGCTGGGATATTGTAGGGGAAGAGGTGGAGAGGTCAGGCCCTTGGACTGGCAGGCTGGCTTGCTGGAGAGCCCAGCATTTTGGCCAAGGGACCAGAGCTGTCCAAGGTTCCAGGTGGGAAGGTTCTGTCTGGCTCCTCCCAGCACCCCACCCCTCTGTCCTTTCCAAAGCCACCTGCCTCCGATGCTGCCCTTCCCTTCCTCTTTCTATTTTTCTACCTTTCTGGCTTCAAAGACGTTTGGACTAAAGGGGTTTGTGTTAAGCTATTAGGCTGATCAGTCAACAGTTTCCCTCCACTCAGAGCCCCAAGCCATGCACACCGTAGCTCTGAACGGTGCTGCCTGTCCTGCCCAGCAGCCTCCTGACTGGGGACAGCCAGGTTCAGCTCTGCCATGTGTGTGGACCTCGCAGCTGCCCTGGGCTTCAGGGCCTGCATTCTCCTCCATGCCCTGCCCCCTAGGGGCTGGGTATACATCCCATTCTACAGAGGGTCCAGGCAACTTGGCAGATCCCTGTGTCCCCACTCTGCCCCGCTAGCCGCCCCTGCCCCCTCAGAGGCACCCCACTTCCCCCTGCCGGGTCAGGGCTAGGGGCCTGGGCTGAAAGGGTTAGAGGGAAAAGACTCTTCCTCCGTGCACAGCAGCTAGCACTGCACCCACTGTCCAGTACCGGGCCCCAGGCACCCCGTGAGCTCTGCCACAGGCTGCCTCACTCCTCATCCGGGCGGAGCCCACTCCAGGGGATGGGAGGCTTCCTGAAGGTGTGGCCAGAGGCCAGGAAGCTGGCATGACCTGAGGTTCCACCAGATCCAGGTGAGGGCCAGGCCTCATGGGACCTGGTGGGAGAGGGTACCTGAGGTTCCGCCAGATCCAGGTGAGGGCCAGGCCTCATGGGACCTGGTGGGAGAGAGTGACCCAGCTAAGGCCTCCAGACAGGCCTGTGAGGGCTGCATCTCTGGGTGAGAGTGTGTGTTGGAAGCCATGAGGCTGTAAGGCTCATGATAAAGGCCACGAGGCCTCGAGGTGTGCTGTGACTGTGAAAGGCGTTGTCACTTGTGGTGGGTGTGGCTATAGGCATAGTCGGTGTTCAGGAGAGGGAGGTCTGTGCTGCCTTGGGAGGTCCCTGGGCATCTGGGCTGGGCCAGGGGCCTCCCATGCACCTTGTTTCTAGGGACAGCTGTAGGTCAACCTGGTGCCCTTGTCCCCCAGGCTCTGGGCCTTGGCAGCCCAGGTCCTGACCATCACTCACACAGGAAGGGGGACTGTCCAATCTCATGCCCTCCCACTGGCCCTGCTGGCCCCAGGCTGGCCCATGGGACCAGCCAGGGTGCAGGGAGCCCTGGCTCCTTTCTGCATGCAAAATCTTTGCTGGCCTATTTTCCCTGCATGCTTGGCCAAGGGTTTGCATCTTGGTGGGAAAAGTAAATCTGTGTTGAAGGTGGAACAGACAGCTGTTTGTGCCATCATGCCACCCTAGGCATGTGACCAGGTTCCCAGCAAGCCTCACAGGGCTGGGGCTAGTCATGGATTGTTGCTGTGGCCCAGGGCCCTGTAGGAGGCAGATGCTAGCCACCAAGGGGATGCCCAGTGCCCCTGCATGTGACAGGGCGGCAGGTCTCAGGGTGCTTGTTGGGTAGGGCAGCCAATGGACGACACATGCAGACACTTGCCTGTCATTCCTGTGGAGTGTCTGTCCCCATGTCCATGCTCATAGGCTACTGGTATCATCATCTGTCACCTCTCTATCCAGCAAGCATGGACCAATGTTTGATCTTGACAGGTACAGCATGTGTCCTGGGCAGAAAGACCCTAAGCAGAGACCCCAAATCCAGGAAGGAGGGACTTGCCTGGGTTGTAGAGGAGCAGCATGTGGGACGGCTGTGGGCTGGCTCTGCAGGGCAGGTGTGGCTTGTGGGCACATCCTGGGGGACCTAGGTGAGGCATAAGCACAGTGGTCCTCGATGGTCCCATGCATGCCCACGTGTGCACACACGCACAGCAGGGTCTCAAGTGTCCCACAGGCAGGCGTGTGCGCACACATGAACAGCGGGGCCTCGAGCGTCACATAGGCCATTGTGTGCGCATGTGTACACACACACAGAGCAGGGGCCTTGAGGGTCCCAAGGGCGGGAGCTGCACACACGCACAGGCACAGTGGGCAGCTGCAGGGTGTGCTCAGGGAGCTGTGCACTGAGTCAGGCAGGTAGTGGAGAGGAGAGCTGGGGTAGGGGCAGGGAGGGTGGTGCTTGAAGTCAGGCCCGGAGCTCTGTGCAGTTCTGGGCTCAGGGGAGCCTGGCCTGCCCCTGCCCCATCCCCTACTCCACCCTCCTTGCCCCTACTCCACCCTCCTGATCCCCCTGCCCCCCCGCAGCAGCAGGGGAAGGGGAACTGGCTCAGGGGCCTGATGTCCTGCCCAACCCCCTCTGCCTGCCGCTCAGCTGCCTGGCCCCACCTTTACAGCTCCATGCCTCTAGGCCAGGCCTCACCCACAGCTGTAAATGGCAGCTGCACCTCTGAGTCTGCTGCCCCTTTGAGTGCCTGCTTTCTGGTCCCTTTTCTGAAAGCAGGTTTGGGGACAGGATTGTTAAGGACCTGGCCTTAGGGTAGCTGGGAGGGCCAAGGAGAAAGAGCTGTGTATGTGGGTTGTGACAGGCCATAATGGTCCAGGTAACTCCCAGCCTCCTGCCTGTCCCTCTCTGCTGAGAACCTCAGGAGCCTGGCACCCTTCCCCTGCCTGTGGTTTGTGGATTCTCCACCCCACCTCTGTGATTTGTCACCTTCACATTTTGCCGCAGTGTAGATTTTTCCACTTGATTTCCTAGGGATTGTCTTTTCATTATTTTTAAATCTAAAAGGATTTAATAAAGCAAAGGCAGGCCGGAAGAGGAGGGCTGGGTCTCTGCTGGCCCACAGGACCACTGGGCCAGGCTGCTAGGCAGACACTGCTATTACCATGCACTTAGCTCCAGTCAGAGCCCTGGGTTGGCTCGGTGCCCTCTAGGAGGTTTTTGTCACTCCTTGTCTGCAGTCCAGTGTCTGGACTGTGGTCTGAGATGCAGTGGGCAGCCTGATATCAGTGTGATTTTGGGCCCAGGTGCTGGAGCAGGAAGGGCTGGTGGGGAGGCCCTAGGTGCCCAGGGTGCTCTGCATAGTCTTGGCAGGGCCTATTGTTGCTGGTTTAGCTCCTTCTTGGGGGCACGAATCTCACCCCGGGGCCTGGCCAGGCAGGCCTCGTGGTTAGTGGCTGAGAGAATGAAAGGCCTTTGAGGAAACCCTGGGGAAGAGAGCAGAGGGCCAAGCCCAGATGAGCCCATGGACAGAAGCAGGCTCCCACCTCAGGGATCTCTCCTGCCGGGCCAGCCTGAGACTAGGGAGAGCCCATCTCATGACTGGGGGTACCAGGAAGGCAGTAGATCTGGAGCTGCTTGGTGGTGGTAGACTTGTTCTGACAGGTGTTATGGGGAGACCCTTGCAGGAATTGAGGTGTTGGCCAGGGCAGGGCCCAGAGGCTTTGCTTGCCACGGGTTGGAGGGAGAAGGAGGCGGTGAGCAGGTGCTGCTTCACTGTCAGCCCAAGCCTACCTAGCACCCCAGGAAGATGCCCAGGTATGGACCATCCTAGGCAATAAAGACAGAAAAAGGAATTTGTTTTAGCAGCAAGCCCTGCCTTGAAGATGGGATTTATAGGCACAAGCTCTTCTCAATTCCCATGTCCCCAGCCAGGCATTAAGTCCTGGACGAGTGAGGTGGACTCTGCCTCTTCAGCTTCATGGCCCGGTGCAGCTCCCTGCCCTGGGAGACAAACCCACGTGGAGGGAGCAGGTGCTGGCTGAGGTGCTTACCATTCGTTTCCCCCTGGGTTATGAGCAGGCAGGAGCAGGGGATCTGTCTTCATACTGTGTCCCAGCTTCCAGTGTCATGTCAGGCATGGCATAGATTCTCAGGGACCATTTGTTGGCTCAAGGAGGGGAAAGTAGTGGTGGCATGCAGGGGAAGTGTGCCTGAGGGGTCTTAGTGTGCCCTGAATATATGCCTGCAGGTGTGCAAGCCCTTTGCCTGGGCTGGCCAGGGGCTCTGGCCCCTTCCACTTCTCTGGAGTGAGTTGCTGCTTCTATTGGCCTTGTCTTGCCTTCCCACCTGTGAGCACCTGAAATTGTCCACTTATCTTTTTTTGTGTGTATGGCAGTGGGATGTTGAACCCAGGGCTTCACACATGCTTTGTAAGGACTCTACTTCTGAGGTGCAACCCCCAAACCCTTTTTTACTTTCTATTTTGAGTCAGAGTCATGGCTACATGATGCAGGCTACCTCTGGCCTCGAACTTTCAATCCTCCTGCCTCCACCTCCTTCCTGAGTCACTGGGATGAAAGGTGTGCACCACCATGCCCCACTTATCTGTGTTTTTTGATTACATTCTTCCTAGAGGATGTGAAGGGCTGGGATTTAGCTCAGTTGGTAGAGTGCTGCTCTGCAGTCTCTGAGGTCCCGAGTTTGATTCCCAGCACCACAAAATGGGAGAAGGACATGGCAATCCACTCCCAAGGCAATCTCGAGACAGTCAGCCATTGAAAACCCTATAAGGGTTGCTATGAGTCCAATACCGACTCATCAGCACCTAACAACAACAACAACAGAGGATGTGAAGAGGTGTCTCATTGTGGTTCATGTTGTTGTTGTTGTTAGGTGCCGTCCAGTCGGTATCCGCCTCATAGCGACCCTCAGGGTTTTCAATGGCTGACTGTTTCAGGATTACTTTGGGAGAGGATTGCCAGGCCCTTCTCCCATTTTTGCCGTGCTGAGAATTGAACTCGGGACCTCAGAGACTACAGCACAGTGCTCTACCAACTGAGCTAAATCCCAGCCCAATTGTGGTTCATAGAAAGCTTTAAATATTTGCCAAAGAACAGAATTTTACAAGGCAAGTGAATGAGTCATTTTCATTTTGAATTATTGCCTGCTTAACTATCCATAAATGTCTAATTATCATTTACTTTCAACATAAAACAGTGTTAATAAATCCTGCTAAATGCCCAGGATCTAATGAAATCAAGAACCAGAGTGCTTGCACTTCTACAAGTCTGGAATTAAGACTTAGAAGTCACTGTGAATTGAAGTATAGCTGCAAACTGAGGCAGAAATCTCCTACTCTACTGCACATTCAGAGAGCTTAGAAATAACTAAGAGCAGAAGAAACATCTTTCTTGGGGAAGATGAGTTAAAAGTCAGGCTTTGAGAGTGGAAGTTTGTGCAGTTTAATGGAGCCAGGAGTAAGACACCAGGACTCAAGAAAGCTGCCAAGGGCTCTGCTGCAGGTGTGCAGACCTTTGATGACTCAAACCAGGGTCTTTTCTCCCTCATTTTCAGTCACACTGACTCACCCAGTACTCTCTGAACAATGTGTAATTAGTAATGTGTTTTCAGGGATGTTATTATATTGGAGATTTTATGAGCCTGGAGTTGTGTTGTTATTGTCTAGGATTTTTTGAGCTCCTATATGTTACTAAGATATAAACACAGGCTCTAGTTTCCCAAAATCACTTTTTTTTAAGTGAGTAACATTTCCAAAACAGTATTTCCTTCCTAAAGAACTATTACCTGTAGATTCCATGGAAAGTGATTCAACAAGTTAGTTGGCATACATTTTATCATGTCCCATCTCTGCTATTCTTGGTCAGGTTGTAATATATTACACCATCAAAAAGACACAAGTTTGAATTTCTCTAATATTTTTAATGTTTCTTGTAGAAAAAAGACTAAGTTACCAGCTGTGTAGAGTGTGAGCTTATGTTTGGGTTTAAGGGGAAAGAGAGGGAGAATGAAAGAAAAGAATTTTAGATAAAAGTGACTTGTGAGAGCATCCTGAGGGCTTTCCAGCAGGGAGTACAGTTCACCTTGGGAGAGAAGAAGGGCTGGGGAGGTATGAGAGCTTGTGGTGGATGAGTGAGTGAATGGGTGAATGAATGAAATCTCCATGGTCCATGAAAACAGAGAATTATTGTCTTTCCTTCAACTGTCATTGCTATTCATCAGTCAGGACTGTTTTCCTTTTTTTTTTTTTCCAATAGTGCTTTGTTAAAATAATGTGTTTATAGGACCAATCTCTTACCTAGCCTAGCAAGAATTCTATTTACATGCAGTTGCCTTGAGTGTGATAACACTGGTATCCTTCAAATGGTTGCTCCCAGGAAAGGTGGATTTCATGTGATGTAAAGAGCGTCTCTTTCCGAGATACCAGTTTTCCTCTCTGTCTTCTGGAGAAACATTTTTGAGGCTCATCCAATATACACATTTGATGGCTTTTCTGGTCTTAAAGTAATAAACACAAGGGAAATGTGTGTTTAGAGTCTGCCACTGTTAACGTGCCTGCAGCCATACCACTGCAGCGTCCAATCCAGTCAGATTGCAGAAGCTACGCGCAGTCAGGCCTAGTTAGTACTTGGATGAGAGACTGCCAGGTGCAGTAGGCTTGGGAGAAGGACCCTGCAGCCCACTCCCCCAAAACAATCTGACATTGAAAACCCTATGTATAGCAGAGAAGCAGTAACAATACTGGTTCACCTGTTGTACGTAGTGTCGCTATGAGTCGTCGTCGTTGTTGTTGTTAGGTGCCCTCGAGTAGTGTCTGACTCGTGGCGATTCTCATAGGGTTTTCAATGGCTGATTGTTTTGGGATTGCCTAAGGAATGAATTGCCATGTCTTTCTTGAATTTTTGTGGTGCTGGGAACCCAGGACCTTAGAGACTGCAGAGTGGTGCTCTACCAACTGAGCTAAATCCCAGCCCTGCTCCCCACAAAAAAACCAATAAGGACATAATAGGAGGCAATGTTGTCAGTAACATAGGATCATCTGTAATGGCAATGTGCTAACAAGCCTTTTTGACAAACTGATAACCTACCAAAGAAAGTCCTTTAATTCCTAGGTATATTTTTTCTATTTTTCACTTGTATGTTTCTATTTCCACATGTAATCCCTTATATAGTATAATTTATAAAAGTAATTTATGCCATAATTCTTTGAGTAGAAAGCACTGCCATTTTTAAGTAAAAGCTAAAAGCATGGTGTAATATATGCTCATATTTAAATTAAGGAGGCCTCTAAGCTATATAAATTACTGCTTAGTCTCATATATGCTTATTATTGAAAAGCAAAGAAAATGTGAACCATATTTTTATAATTTTGCTTATATGATTATGATTATTGTAGCTTTGTCTTATTTTTCTTTTTTGCTTGTTTATTTTGGTTTTATTGTTTTGTTTTATTTTCTTGTTTTCCTACTCCTTTACCTTTGAAGCAAGTTCTCCTGGTTCTTTTTTTTTCTGGACATTCTGGGTCGTTTTTAATGTCAGGAAATTCAAGCCTCCATATGTACTGCAACACCAGAAACAGATTTCCATAAACCACCTGGAAAGGAAAGTTGATCATGGCATATTTTCTTCTGTTGAAAATCAGCCACAGAGGTGATGAACAGATTAATAACACAGAAGTCAACCAGCCGTGGTAGATGATACTCCAAGCCCCAGGGAGAAGAGAAAGACAAAATCACAATGAAGATAACCTATGATCCCCACACTTTGCTAAGTCAAAGTTATGTAAAAGGCACTGATCAAGCACATTTACATGAGGGAGAGGAGGGAGCTGCAAAGGAGTAATAGAGAAGCCTCCAGCCTGTGGCCCAGGGAGATGGAGTGTACTGTGAATGACATTGGCTTTGCATTTCTTCTATGGAATAGAGTAAAAGACCACCTAGTTCCAATCTCTTTATCTTTACCCTACTTCACAGTATTAAAACAACTTTAAGTAACTTTTTTCCTTCTTTTCCCATAGTAGCTGAGAATCAGCAATTATAAATGACAAGTGGGAGTGACTATGGCTGGGCTAAGAAATGGAAGCTTTGAGAATCACAAGGTTAAATATATCCATTGGTCAGATATACATGACAGAAATTAGAAATTTTACATGAGAAAATTGCATGTTAGGCTTCTACACACCCCAAATAGGAAGGCCAAGTTAATAAAGGCCACCTTACCTTCTGTCCTATAAGGGTAGGACTAAAGAGCTGTCAGACCCTTTGGGCAAATGATACATTTTCCTCTATTAAACTTTCAGAGAATAAGAAATATGTCTCAAATGGCAGCTATCAGCACAAGCTGTACATTAGGTTCATGAATACTATTAACTCTAGGAATCCTGCTATCTGTTACTGTAATTTCATTCTTTTGTGGAAAGACTTTTCAAAGTATTTTGTAAATTATGTTTGAGGCTAACTGAAATCAATCACATTCCTGAATATCATGAATTATCAAGAGATAGTCCTAAGTTCAGAATGTTTTAGTAGTCAGGCTTCTGGAAACTGGAAAGAAATGAAGTCAACATGCAGCAAATATTTCTTTTAATCAGTTTGTATATTTTTCCTAAAGTATAACTAGTGTTTTAAATGATGAATTATTTAAAATTATTGGTTAGAATTGCTGGAGAGGTAGCTCAGTGATGAAGTGCTTGCCTAGATAGTATGCCCAAGGGTCTGGATTCAATCCCCACCAGCAACAACAAAAGAAAGAAAGAAAGATAGAAAGAAAAGGAAGGAAGAAAGGAAGGAAGAAAGGAAGGAAGGAAGGAAGCGAGAAAACCACAGTACTTTAAAAAATAAATAAAAATATAATGATTGGTTAAAATGCATGCTCACTATAAACTTGAAATTAAAACTGGTTTATTTAAATTAGTGACAACTACTGTTGTCTGGGGCTCAGGTTTAGCTCAGTTGGTTGAGCGCTGCTCTGCAGTCTCTGAGGTCCCGAGTTCGATTCCTAGCACTGCAAAATGGGAGAAGGACGTGGCAACCCACTCCCAAGGCAATCCTAAAACAGCCATTGCAAACCCTATGAGGGTCGGTATAAGTTGGACTCCACTCGACGGCACCTAACAACAACAACCATTGTCTGGGGCTAGGGTTTAGCTCAGCTGGTAGAGTGCTGCTCTGCACTTTCTGAGGACCTGGGTTCCAATCATCAGCACTACAAAAATGGGAAAAGGATGTGGCAGTCCACTCCAAAACAATCCCCCAAACAACCATTGAAAACCCTATGAGGGTTGCTACGAGTTGAGCATGACTCAACAGTACATAACAACAACAAATTGTTGTTTGAATTATTTTCATGAACATATTATTCCTCAGAAGGAATATTTATCACAGGTGAAGTGATATTTAATGTATTTTCATTAATAATACATTTACTGGATTTGTATTAAATAGTATATTTAATATGTTTAGCCCAAGATAAAAAGCAGATATTAGTTTGTGATTTTTGGTGTGATCCAGGAAAATAATCTTTGAGATCTCTTGATTTCAGCAGATTTTTCTCTCCATCATTTTATTTTGGCAGAGTGAGAGTAGATGAAGGGGGAAATAAGTAATGAGGGGGGATTTTAAAACTATGTAATTCTTTTTAATGCTACAGCATGAGGCCTCTCTGCTGCCATGGCTGGGACACAAAATCTGCTTTGCGTTGCTCCCTGCATTCAGCTTCAGGGTTGGTTGAGAGTTTAGCCTACTGTTAATGGGATTTCCAGCTCTTCCCAAGACTGAAGAAACCAAGTGGCACATGGCACTTGGCACTCAGAGAGGTGAAGAGGTGAGCTTTATTGTGCTGGTGGACCAAGAGGAGCCTAAGCATCCAAATTCTGGGCCCTGAGTTGTTGCAGGGTTGGGTTTTTATTGGGCACTTCTGGTAGGGAATGGCTCTGCAGCACTAAGTGGAATTCTACAGAAGCAAAACTGTGCTCAAGCTCACATTAACTAGGTTGAAAAGTCCCTGTCAATTGGACACACCTTAGCTGGGGCAGAAACCATCAGTTGGACACGCCTGGGGCTTTTGAGTCCTTTTCAATAAGGTCTGTTAGGGAGGTATTTTTAGTTTTTCTGCCACATTATGTGTGCTTTGTATTTTTGTGTAAGAATATAATTCATTTAAACAGACTTGGCTACTCAGTTTCTGCTTCTGAGATTAGAAAGTCTGCTGCCATAGGAAGCTCGTGAAAACATTTAACACCACATCTCTATCTTGAATGAAGGACACATCTTTAATGAAGGACTGTGTTGATTTTACAAGAGATTTTTTTCTATTAAGTAAAATGTGCAATCAAAGCATGTTATTTTAAGCTCCATTCCTTTAAGAAAAATGCCTAATTTACCTATCTTCAAGAGAAAAAAAATAAGTGCATCCTTTTTGAGTTCAAAATTAGAATTTTAAGTTACATTTTAATATGTTTGATATTTAACAATCACATATTTGCTATAGTTTAAAGGTGGATATGTAGACAGTGTCAGAATGTAATCAAGGCACACAGAATTAATCCCATTTAAAGAATAGTGTTAGGAATCCACAAATGAGCATCTTTAATTTTACGAAACGTTATTTTTCCACCTCTAGTCACATGTGGCATATGAACTAAGTGCCTGGGTAGACTGTGTCTAGATATTTTTTCCTTGGAGTCATGGAATATTTTCATTTCTTATCATCAAAAGTGTTGATAGGTTCCCACTATTGATCACAAAATTTGGAAGAGTTATGTTTAAATAAGAGCCCCAAAAATCAAATTTTGCAAGAAAATTTGTTTCTAGGAAAAGGAGAGAATATGATTTCCTTTATTTTCTCTCTATATGCCAAAGAACTGTTTTTGCCTTGGAGACAAAGGGAGTAGAAACATTCACAAAATGGAGACCACTTGGAAAAAGCTCTTGAGAATCATGATGGGTAAACAGAGTCCCCACATGAGGAAGAATACCTTTAAAAAGGCATTGGAGGGAAAGTCCACCAAAAGGGGAAGAGTACCTCCTAAGCCTTGAAGGGAAAGTCTTCTGAAAAGGGAATAGTACCTCCAAAAAGAAGGTCTCTTCATGGAAAGGGACTTGGAGCCTCATCTTTTCTTTTTCTTAAATAGTAATGAAAAATATATAATCTTCTGGCTCTGTGGGCAATGCAGATTCAGATTGGGAGTTGACAAGCCTCAGGCTTTCTTGAACGAGAAATTCCTGAATGATTTGCAACAGCCTAAACTCCTTAAACAAAAGCCTTTTTACCGACAGCTCTACAGTAAGCAAAAGCACCCATTTGTCATAACAACAGACTCAATGGGGTGACACACAGGTGACAGTTAACCGCCCTAAATTCCTGCATAAAATTAAGAATAGTCAATTGTTACAGGAAATGTAGATGCTCAGGTCATCTTGGTTTATTTCTTTGAAATAATCACAATTTGTCTCTGAGTTCCTCTTCCACTTTGATTACCACCTGACATTCATGTGACAATTGATCAGGTGATTCCATCAATGCAACCAACTTCCTTGTCTTTTTTCTGACCTTTCATAAGATTTAGTGCATTGTAATTCTGTATAAAAAGGCTGGGCTATCTGGAAATAAATGGAACAAGGTTACACTGCCTCCAAGCTGCTGTGTCTGTTACCCATTGCCGACTCCTCATCTGCCTTCGGGAATCCCTGGATTTTAGGCTGCAGCTGGTCTGCAGCACATGACAGTTTAGGTCTTTGTACTGTTAGAAAGTTGTTTCAGTTAAGATGGACAAAGCCTCCCTCAAATCTAAGATAAAGTATGACTCTCCCTATCTGAAAGAAAAGCAGCATATGTCAACTTTGAATATTGTATTAGTTATTTTTCATTTCTGTCACCAAAACTCCTGACATTGACAACTTAAAGGAAGAGGATTTATTTTGCCTTTAGAGTGTTCAGTTTGTGATGACATTGTGTATCATCTCACATCATGGTGAAAGGAAGCAGAGAAAAAGGAATTCAGAAAGGGGCCAGATTGAGATATAGCCCTAAGGGCATAACCCCCAGTGACCTACTTCAACCAAGCCTCACTTCCTCTCACCACCTCCCCAAAATGTCATAATATTATGAATCTATCAAGGGATTAACCTATTGATTACATCAGAGCCCTCAGGATCTTATTGTCTCTGGAAATGGCATCGAAGAGCTGTGCTTCACTATCCCCAGGAGTTTCTTAATCTATCGAAGTCAACAATCAAAATCAACCATCACAAATACCTTCAATACCTCGTGGAAAAGTTTCCTAATGTCTCCTTAAAAGGAGACATTAAAATAGAGGTAAAATAGAGGATGGTAAAATAGAGGATGGCCTGACTTGATAAACTAATCTGAGAAAATTGTATTAATATTTAAAAAAGAAAATAAATGGAATTGAATAGAGCATGATTTTGCAGCCTATAGTATAAAAACACCATGAAAAAGTAACATACTTAGCAATCATCTGCCAAGGAGTGGGGAAGATTAAGGAAATCCTTATGCTGGCTGTGAAAGGCTGGTGGGTCATGGAGCCAACAGGCTCAGTGCAGTTTCTCCCACACCTTGGTGGTTGCCACTCATACCTATCAACATAGCAATGAGGGCACAGATGTAATTTTGCTTCATGAGGAACTTGAGACATAGAGACTATGGCATGAACTTTGACACTTCTCTTTTTCTCCTGGCTCCTTTCTTCTTCAGAGTCTCTTTTCTTATCCTCTTCTTCATTTTTCTTTTCTTCTTGTTGTTAAGTGCCATAAAGTCACTCTGACTCATAGTGATCCTCATAGGGTTTTCAATGGCTGATCATTTTGGAATTGTTTTGGGAGTGAACTGCTACATTCTTCTCCCATTTTGCAGTGCTGGGAATCAAACCCAGGTTCTCTAAAAGTTTGGAGCAGCACTCTACCAACTGAGTTAAACCCACACCTTTTTCTAGATAGACAAATAAATTATATAATTATTTATGTAAATATGTGACATCTGTATAAATGCCCCACAGGGTAGATCACATGTGTTGTTTGGGCATAGCCTCTCCATTCAGACTTTAGAAATTATTTACAATCAACAAAGGCCCTTTTTATTCCAAAAAAATTGAGTTCTATTTTGCTAGATCCTTTGCTAGATCCTTTGCTAGATCCTTTTCCCAAATCTACAGCACTTGGTGTTCCCAGGTGGTCTCCCATCCAAGTACTAACCAGGCCTGGCCCTGCTTAGCTTCCTAGATCTGACAAGATTGGATGCCACAGTGGTACAGCTGCAGGCAATATGCACATTACATACACAAAAAAATAGTTGGAAATTGACTGCTGACAAGGACTAGTGAAATATACTCATGTGCCACAACAGAACCATTGGAGAATGTGTGGAAGGCACCCTCTGAAATGGTCTGCAAAGCTCCCACCTCCTCATATTCACACCCTTGCAGATTCCATCCATTAAGGGTTATGAGCTTCTAACAAATACAACACTCTGGACGAGATGCAATGTCACTTATAAGACTGTTTTCAAAGGTTGTGGTTTTCACCTGGAGCACATCCTCTTGATCTATCACCCTCTTATTCTGAGAGAAGCTAGTACCATGTTGTAACTACCCACTGGAGAGACCAGGGCGCTGATGTCTCTCTTTGGTCAACACTCAGCAAGTGACTGAAGTCATTTGATGACTACACAAGTGGGCTGGGCAGCAAATTTTTCCCCAGAAAGCCTGCAGAGGAGAGAGCATCCCCAGCCAGCAGCTTGACTATTATCTCATGAGCAACCTCAAGCCAGAGAATCCAGCCTAATCACATCCAGGTGCCTCTCACAGAAAAGCCATGCAGTACTACATGGTCTTGCAAATTACTAAGTAAAATGTCCTTTTGGGCTCTCTTCTTAAATTAATTGAAGTGGACAGAAATAAGTTACAGCAGGGACTTTTCCAGGAGGACAAAGGGGAAATTCAAACTGCTGAAAAGCTAGTGACTCCATTGCCCTACCCAGGCCCCAAGTCAGGCTGCTTTGGGGAGAAGTCCCCATCTTTCATTCATCCAACATCAGTATTGGATGAGCCTAGGGCATATATGCCTGCAGCCGTAGCTCT
>VMDO01021940.1:0-34429 GCA_007922755.1 Pedetes capensis | reverse complement strand
GATGAAGTGGAAGCTGCCTTGAAAGAACTGGCGAAACACAAAGCTCCAGGAATTGATGGGATACCAATAGAGATGTTTCAACAAACAGATGCAGCACTGGAGGTGTTAACATGTTTATGCCAACAGATTTGGAAAACTGCTACTCGGCCAACTGACTGGAAGAGATCCATATTTGTGCCTATTCCCAAAAAAGGGGATCCGACTGAATGTGCAAACTGTCGGACAATATCATTAATATCACACACCAGCAAAATTCTACTAAAGATCATTCAGAAGCGACTGCAGCAATACATAGACAGGGAATTACTGGAAAATCAAGCGGGATTCAGAAGAGGGCGGGGAACTAGGGACATCATTGCTGATGTCAGGTGGATATTAGCTGAAAGCAGAGAATATCAAAAGGATGTCTATCTATGTTTTATTGACTATGCAAAAGCATTTGATTGTGTGGATCACAACAAATTATGGATAACACTTCGGAAAATGGGAATACCAGAACACCTGATTCCTTCCCGATTACCACCAACTAAATTGGTTTCAGAGTCCAAATATGTCATGGTTCCCATTGGGTACAATACTGTATCCAAACAACATTTTGCATATTAGTGAGGGCTTTCCTGGCATTTATTGGCCATGAAGCAGAGATGGGATATATGAAACAGTCCTAAATATTAAAGATTGTTCCTTGTGTCACAGAACATTCAACATTGATAGAGATGATCATTGGATATTCATGAAGTTGTTTTTTTTTTCAGTACTGGGGGTTGGACCCAGGGCCTTGTGCTTGTGTGCTTTGCAAGTGCTGGTACCACTGAGCTGCACCCCTAGCCCATTTTTCTTCACTTTTTGAGACAGGGTCTCGCCAAATTATGCAGACTGGTCTTGAACTTTCAATCCTCTGGCCTCTGCCTCCCAAGTCACTGGGATTACAGGTGTGTGCCACCGCGCCTGTCTTCATGTGGGTTTTAAAAACTGAAAACTTCCTCTTTACAAAGTATAACTTGCAAAATTTTCTTATACAATATTCACTTGTATGTGAGATGTAAGACAGTGGTCTATGACCTAATGAACTGGCAGCATCTTGAAGGCAGGAGATGTGTACCATTCACCTGTTTGACCTCGACCTCATTTGTAGCAGGGAGGGAGCCAGTGTGGTGGGTGGAAAATGTAAGAACACAATCTTTGCTTAGAGAAAGTCTTGATCCCATACTAAATTCCAGCTCTCGTACCCCCTTGTCACTAGGACTAGGTAAGTTGTGAAGCATCTCTTTGCATCTTTCACTCAACTACAAAATGAATTAATACAAATACAAAGTTTCTATGGGACTTAAGTAAAATAAGGTTTATAAAAGTACACATATTTGGTACTCAAATTAGCAAGACTACTTTGGCAATTAGTAATTATTTTTACTTAGTAAGCATTCTTATTTGATTTTTATTTAACCACAATAATAAGCATTCACATTTATTGAATGCTTTGTGTTGGATATAAGAACTTGCCACAGATTCCTTTCCTTCAGTTAATATTTTCTACAAGCCAATAAAGTAATTGTCATTACTATCTAGCTGAGAATATTTAAGTAAAAAGAGGCTGGGTAACTTATTCAAGGTCTCATTGTCAGGAAGGAAGGAAGCCAGCATTTGCACATAGAAAGGCTGTTGTCAGTATCTAGGCTTTAACTGTTTGGCCATGTTTGTTGATGGAAAGTTATAAAATTTTTAATACTATTTTCCACTTCAACCAGCTTCATGTTTGATATGCCTTTGATTTCATGCAGAAAGTAAAGGAAATGAAGCCTATGTCCAAGAACACAAGCATGTGAAAGTGTGTAAAAATGTTGCTAAGCTAATTTATGTTGGAAATTAAACTTCCAAATCTGAAATTTAATTTGTGACCTAACCTGTTAGGGCACTATTAGAAAAGCAAGATTCCCTATCTTTAATCAGCTAAGAGCTGAAATATGAAAGAATTAATATGTTTGAGTATGAGTCCAGAAGACAAGGTCAAACATGGAATAGCAACTTAAGGAAAATGTACAGAGCTTTGAGTTAAGAGTGAAGTAGGGAGTTGATCATTCTAGCATTTTTTCTAGGCGATGTGTTTATCAGCAGCTCTCTGACCAAAGAGTTGTGTTTTTTGTCTCAGCTAAGAAACAATTCAAGACTCCTCTATCCTAGAGGTGAAGCAAGAAGTCTGGTTAGATGAACATGAGCCATCACCACTATTAGAAATGCCTCACAAAGTCTATCTCCCACTTGGGGGCTCAGGTGAAGCTTCCTGCCTATGAAGTACTCTATATATTACAAATTTATGCATGAATGTTAGGAGGGTGTAGATACCATGCTGAGCTCTGGAGCCAATTCACAGCAGTACTTTAAATGCAGCATCAGATGGCAGGCAAGGCTGTGCATGACAGGATCCCATGCTAACCAGTCCAACGGGACTGCACAAGTGCTCACTACAATTTAATTTTGCTTGGACCAATGTGTGATGGGGTGTTGAAGTGCTGTAAAATTAAGAAAGGAGGACAGAGATGCTTAGTAGAGCTGGAGTCTGGGTATAATAGCCAGACAGTTCCCTTGATTTGCCAAAAGGGTCTGTGAGCTCAGTGCATCATCAGGTACAAGCATCTCAGAGATTAGAGTGCACTGCAGAAGGAGAATGTTAGTGGAGACAGATCTGCTGAAGGAGAGACTGAAGTCATGCCAGAAAGAGAAAGTCTTAGTGGATAAGGAAAGACGTTAGCAACAAGAGGGACTTTAAAGCAAGATGGGACAGATGGACCTGAGCCAGTTTTAATGAAAGCTCCTCAGCTCCTTTGCATAGTTTTTAGAAATTATATGTTTGCAGGAAAAATGAAGTCCTCCAACTTTTTATAGTAAGTTGTTTCTTGTCATTAGCCCATACAGACACCAGAAGTTGGGATGGAGATAAGGAAATTCTTCTTCCATCCTGTTAGTATTTTGGGGTTTTGTTAATTTAGAAAATGAAATCCATTCAATTTTTGGTATTTCCTTAAAACATATCCATGATGAATGTATTAGTTTCTCTCAGGTATTGGTGATTCTTAAATGGGTATTAGAAACGCTTCTATGATGTCTTCTGTAAGGGAGGAGAAGTAATATGTTTTTGTCACCTGTCACAAGGTTTATGACTGCCACCCCTACTACAAAGACAGATTTTGGTAAGAGAAAAGCATAACAAATTTATTTCACTTAATTTTCACACAACACAAGAGCCTTTAGAATGAAGACACAAACATGGAAAACTGTTGTTACTACTTAGATTTGAAGAAAAGTGGTGTAAAAGTGTGACTGGAGGACTAACAATTGATCTAACTCTAATAAAGTGGCAGAACTTAGTAAGACCTATCATTTAGATTGTCTTTGGCATATCTGTGTCTTCACTCCTTTTCTCCAGGCATAGAGTGGACACCTGTCACATGAAAGTTTTATGACCTACTTTAAGGAGAAAGACAGGTCAGAGAATTCTTTCATGACCACCTCTACAAAGAAAGCTGAGGAAAATCAGAGACTGACCTTTATTTATTATTTTTTTTAATGATACTTGAGGTTGAACCAGGGCCTTGCACACACTTTGCAAGTACTTTACCCCTGGGCTTTATCCCCAGCCAATTTTTTATTTTTTATCTTGAGACAGGGTCTTGCCAAGTTAACAGGCTGCCTCTAGCCTCAAACCTGTGAGCCTCTTCCCTCTGCCTCCCAACTTCCTGGGATTACAGGAGTGAGACACCACACACACACACAGTGAGATTGACCTCCTTGTTTCTGCAGTTTTCCCCATTTCTGTGGTATTATTTTGGAGTAGCACTTCCTACACCTCCATCAATTACTTCCTAGGCCCAGAGATCAGGGACTGGTATAGCTTCCTTATATTAAATAGAGAAATGATTTCACATGAAAATCAGCCAAGTATCTTGAGATAATCAGGAGATGGCAAGTTAATTTGTACAAAGTTTCAAATTTTGTGCTAGCATATACAAATCTGTGGCCTTGTAACTCTTGAAGTAGACTGTTGTTAGGTGCCATCAAGTTGGTGTCAGACTCATAGCCACCCTACATACAACAGGAGAAACACTATTTTTGGTGCTTCTCTGCAATTTATAGGGTTTTCAATAGTTGATTGGTTTTTTTTTTTTTTTTTTTTTTGGTGGGGGGAGTGGGTTGCCCAGTCCTTCTCCCAAGCCTACAGCACCTGGTGTTCCCAGGTGGTCTCCCATTCAAGTACTAACCAGGCTCAGTCCTGCTTAGCTTCTAAGATCTGATGGGATCAGACACCACAGTGCTATGGGAAGTACACAGTTTCTGTATGTTCTGAAGTGCTTTTGTGTCGTCCCTTCCCAATTGCTAGAGGAATTCTATAAATCAAAGACTTTTTATGTAAGAATCTACAGTTGGATGATGAGCCAAAGGGCCTGCCAAATGTAAATGCAATAGGTATTTGAGATGTTTTAACATCAAAAAGAAAGTATTGCATATGCATTGCCTAGAATATCAGAAACACTGTGGGTGCTCTGTAGGCATTACATGATAACAATGGAGATGATAAAACTGAGCTGCCATTGCTGTCATCCAGATGCTTTGTATTATCATGCTACCATGAGTCTCCTTAAGTCTAGTAATATGATCTTAACAGACACCTGCAATAGTAAAAATTCACATTTATGGAGAATGTTATGTTTGATACAGCTTTTCTTTCATGGGGGCTGGGATTTAGCTCAGTTGGTAGAGCGCTGCTCTGCAGTCTCTGAGGTCCCGAGTTCGATTCCCAGCACCGCAAAATGGGAGAAGGACGTAGCAACCCACTCCCAAGGCAATCCTGAAACAATCAACCATTGAAAACCCTATGAGGGTCACTATGAGTCGGATACGGACTTGATGGCACCTAACCTTTCTTTCATGGATTTATTTACCAGACTAGGCTAAGGTTTGATGTGCTTACAACAACCTCCAAAATGTCCTTGACTCAATGCAACAAAGCTTTCTGTCTCCTTCATGTAAAGCCAGCAGATTGCTAGTGCATCAGTCAGGGGCCACTTTTTCTTGGGGCACTGACACATCAGGGTGACCTGAAAACCACTAAATGGCTTTTGAATACTTCTGCCTGCTGGAAAGTGGCATCTACCCCTTCTGCTCAAATTTCATTTACCAGAGCAAGTACGTGGGCTCATCTAACTTCATGGCATGGGTAAGTATGACCTCGTGATCTAGAAAGAGATGAAAAAATGAAATGTTTGTGAGTAGCAGTAATGTCACTGTACTTACTTATCTAGCTTACTATTTCATCTTTCAGACAGTTCTATGAGGGTCAAAATTTTATTATTGCTGTTTATCAGGTGAGAGTAAAATGGGCCAGGAAGGTTACATAAGTTTCCCGCAGTCACCCAGCTGGCTGGAAATGGGCCAGCAAATCTTCTATTCTTTTCATCCACCACTGTGATGGAGTATGTGGATGAGAATATGTGTTTAGAGGCAGAGGTTACATTGAATTGGGTACTTAGCAGAGTAACTGCCATCTTGCCAACTGTGTAGCTGTACCTAACCTCTCCGTATGTCACCTACCACTAGACACATTTGTTACAGCAAGCCTTCCTAGCTACCGTGGGGAAAGCCCAGGACCTTGGAATGCATGCATTATCTGCTGAGTGGGCATAGAGGACATGAGCAGGGAAGTGAGAACACATCTCTCCAGGTCTCCCCACCCCTCTATCAGCCTCTGTGTGTCCTGTGGCATGTCCTGCCTCATGCCCACAGCCCCAGAGGCTGCAGCTGAGGGAGGTCAGTCAGTATCTGGCCTTCCTCCAGGGACCTAACGTGGTTTCCACCTTACAGAAGAAGACCACAGGTCCCCCAGAATGTTCATGCACTTTCCTAAGGCCATGGACCTGCGAGGTGAGCAGGGATATCTGAAGGTCCTCAGGGAGGCTCCTTTGAGAGTCCCTACTGCCTCTGAAAAGGCCCCCACCAAAAGCTTCTCCATGGACTTCTGAGAGCAGATGAGAGGTAGGGACATGGCCATAGGTGCAGCCATCTGCTGGAAAGAGCCCATTCGTTAATGGAAAGGGGGAGGAGTGAATGACTGGCTCATTCTTTGCACAGTGGGATCACTACCATCCCCCTGCAACTCTGAAACCATGAATAACAAATGTGAGTCATTCCCCCAAAAGTCCAGCACCGAGATCACCATGGTAAGGCCATGTATACCTGTGAGCACTCTCTTAGGCCCTTTGTGTTGCTCTTGCAAAATCCCTCAGGCTGTATAACTGAAAAAGACCGGAAATTTGTTTTTCCTCATAGTTCTGGAGGCTGGGAAGTCCAAGATGAAAGTGTTAGTAGGTTCTGCATCTGGTGAGGGCTGCTCTTGGCTTCCAAGATGGTACCTGTTGCTGTGTCCTCATATGGCAGAAGGCAGAAGGGCAAAAGGGCCTAGTTACTCTCTCCAGGCCTAATATAATAGGATAGATATGATTGATGAGGACAGAAACTTCACAGCCTAATCATCTCCTTAAGGTCCCACTTATAGTACTATTGCATTGAGGAGGAAGTTTCAATGTGAGTTTTAGAAGGCAACAGAAACATTCAAACCATAGCAAGTGAATGCACAAACACACACACACACACACACACACACACACACACGAAACACATAATCAAGTCTTTTCTCATAATCTTATGTTCCTAATGTCTCTGCTACTCATTAATTTTTAGAATAATCAGATGTGAAATAGAATATACTTAACAAGTGAGAAGTTGATGAAGAAATTATTTTTCATAGATGTTTAGGGTTTTGATTGTTACATGTGATTTTAGTATGTTATTTTGAGTAAAAGCATACTTAGGGTGAATTTTTTACTGCTTTATACAAAGTAGTCCTCCTTACCAAAAATATTTCACAAAGTGTCCAATTTGCAGTTTCTTACAGAATTGTGTTTTGGAAAATTGCTCTGGGTGCACTGCTTTAAAAAAATGGAGTATCTCCAAAACTAACTGCCCAACATGCATCTGGTTTCATGAGCCTGGGTGTAGAAGGGCTTCTGTAGGGTGAGACAATCAAAGCTGTAGTTATGGTTACTGGGCATCTATGGAGAACAGGGAAGAAAAGTCTAGCTGTAGGACTAGTATAGAATCCCCCTATCCTGGCTAAGTTTCTTTCTAATTAATGATCCTACCAACCTTTGCCACCAGGTCAGAGTTCCTTTATGTTTTATAAATGTCTTTTTTTTTTTTTTTGAGAATATGTAAAACTTACTGGTCTAAAGTCTGTTATAGAGAGAATGTTTATGAGAAAAATATGGCTTTCTCAAAGACTCAAGTATTTATAGAGAGTATTTATTATTGAGAGCTCCAGTGTATATGAAGCTATCTGAGACAACTTAAAGTCCTTTATGGATTTCTCTATATAAATAATTGACATGAAAATTTCACACCATTCTCCCATGTATGTTAAAGCAAATGGCCTGAAGACCTTTATTGGGCTGCTGCTCTGCTGGCATTAATTCAACAAACAGGCTGTATCTATGTTCCTTTCTTCCTCCTTTCTTCTTTCTTTACTTTTCCCTCCTTCCTTTTCTTTCTTCAACAAATAATTATTGAGGACTGTATTAGAGTTCTACAGGGAAACAAAGCCAGTTATCTACATCTATCTGTGTCTGACTACATCTGTGTATCTATCTATGGATGTCTAACTATATATATGTGGAGAGTGGGGAGGTTGGGAGAGGGAGCGATATTGATTGATTGTGGGATTCCATTCATGCAATTGTGGAGGTGAGATTTCCTTGTCAGGAACCACCTGGCTCGATGCTGGTAGGAGCTGGGTTATGATCACACGGCTTGCTGCAGATGATAAGCCAGAGACAGGATGAGCACAAATACAGCCCCCAGCCCCATCCTGAGTCACATCCTCAGCCATTTGCTTTACTAGGAGGCACAGTTCCCTGGCACGCTTCCCTTCCTGTACTGCCCTACCCACATTCACCTGCCCCTTGATATGGTCCTGTCTATTAAGGAAGAATCAAGCCCGTTGGCCTCTCCTCTGCAGAAGAACCGAAGTGCAAATGCCCTCAAAGGAAGTAACATACAGACCTCAGCTGACACTGAGATGAAGTGGATTAGGCAGGGATTCTGAGCCTTCCAGAGCTGCTGTCTATACTTCCCTACCAAGATTTAAATGAGCATTTCATCTAGTCTGTTAAAAGAGAAAGGTCTGGAAGTACCAGGAAGAACTGTTGTGAGTGTCCAAGGTAATTTTTGTGAATGGTGCTGGGGCTCAAATTCAGTGTCTTGTGCATGCTAAGCACATGCTCTACCACTGAGCCACCCTCCCAGCTCTGAAAGGCAAACTTTTAAGATAGCGTGGAATAAAGAAGTTACTTGCATTTCCATGGGATTAGAAGAATCTAAGACACATTCCAACAGGAAGAATTTAAGAACCAGAGCCAGAATGGCAGGGATAGAATCCAGGCCCTGGAAGCTAGAGGAGCCAGAGATGCCAACCATCTTAGTTCCCCATATTGTCCTTTTCAAATATGGTGCCATAATCCTGATGGATTTTTTAGAAAATTAGTTCCTTTTCTTGGTTGTCTATATAGCATTCAGTTTAATATCGCTATCAGGAGAAAAGGAAAGCAAGGTTATTTTCCTTCATCCTTAGGAACAAAGGTCTGGCCCCTTCCCACCCTGTAGCTGTCCTTTACTGACAGCCTTTGTGTTCAGTGACTTGTGCCAGCCAGCCAAAGTCTTAATGGAGACCTTCCTTTTTCTGAGAAGAATTCCCCCCAGGCTCTGCATCAACCTCTCTTACCGTGGGTGCTGGCAGTACTAAGAGTCTTTGGGTCAGTGATAAAGAAGTTGTCATGCTGAATCCATCCCAGAGAACGACATCCTGTGAAGTGCATGAGTTTACATTGGCAAGAAAAATGAGCACAGTTCATTGTACTGTTTTGCTTCTGACCAAGTGCTTCCTTTTTTCTTTTTTTGCAAGAAAAAAGAAAAGAAAAAAAGGAAAGGAGGTGAACCTCTTCTCTAGTGTCAGTAACCCTGTTCCATAACGTGCTGCATTAACTTCCATGGGCGGGGTCGTCTTTGGGGATGACTATGAGGTGGGGTGAAAAGAGTATGAGATTTACTGACTTAGAGAGCAGGAGCTTGAATGGAAGGAAAGGTGAGGGGGTACCCTGAGACCACTAGAAAGTTCCAGGTTGGTGAAACAGGAGCCAAACTGCCAGGGAAATTCCTGGTTCCAAAATAGTGCTTAATCTCCAGGTTGACATGTACTCTGAGAGGGAAAAAAACCTGCCAGAGTCTTCAGATAGCCTCATGAGAACATGACTTCTCTCCCTTGTCCAATTCTGCTTTTGCACATTAGGAGGCTGACAGTCACGTGGGGAGGCTTCTGGAGGGGCCAGAGGGTGGGTCCTGCTTCCTGCTCCCTTTACCTGCTGTCCTTAACTCCTGTAGGTGGTCGCCCATACAGCCTTCCATCCACTTAACCAGTGGTCACTGGGGCAGCCCTTGGAGCGGACACTTTTGGGTGCTGGGGATGCTGTAATAATGCAGGCACATTCCTGCAGCCCTGGGGGCTTGGGACTCAGTGCCAACCTGTTCATGCTAAGCTGGAGAAGAGGGGACCCAGCCTAGCTGGAGGGCTCAAGTGAGCCTATCCAAGGAGGGGGTCACCTAGGCCAAGATGGGAAGGACAGGTAGCCCTGGCCACCTTCCAGGAGAGGAAGATCTTTCCAAGTGGAAGAACTCAGGCTTAAAGGCAGCATGCAGCTCACAGGGGGTTCACACCAGCACGTGATGGGGACATCCCTGAAGCCAGTCACCTGTGCGCACTCAGCCACTTGGCTCTCAACTTTGGTGCAAATCTCAGCATGAGCTCTACCTCAGCCACTATGGCTGTGTTCATATAACAGAGAGGAGACCTCACCCTCTGTCACTGGAGCCCAGGTTTGGGGACATTATGAATACCTGCACCACCCTCCATGCTTAGGACCTGGGTGATTCTCCTTTAGTAAAATCCATTCAAAGAAGGAGGGTCTCGCTGCCTGGTCAGCATGGCAGTCACTCCATAATCAGCTTGGGCACAGCTCAAACTCCCCAGCCAGTGCTGTGCAGGCTGTGGAGCAATGTCCTCAAGAAAGGAAGTGCTGGGCTGGCCCTGGAATGGAGTAGGGAAGTGGGTTGGGCCGTGCTGGCCTCCAGCTGCCTGGGAACCAGGCCTACGGGCACTTGTATACATGGTCTGATGCTGAGATGCTCAAGGGAGATTTGAGGGGTAGATGAAGGTTTAAGAGTCACTTGATCTGTTTATTAAACGAAGAAGAGAGATCTCTCAGCAAGAATGCCTAGAGTGAGAAGAAAAGAAATAATAGACCAGACTTGAGGCAGGAGAAAGACCCTACAAGAAAAAAGAAAAGGGAGGGAACAAAAGGAGCAAATGGAAGGAAGAAGAAAAAGAAAAAGCTCAAAGGGTGGATGAAAATCATCAATGTGAAGTAGCTCAGAAATTAGGAAAAGGGTCATTGCTCCAGGGACATCGAAGAGCTGAGAAACAAGAGGAGGTCCCTGGGTGTAGAAATAAGTGGGTCATTAGTAAAACTGACAAAGGCAATTTTAGCAGCTGTAGGCAGCTGTGGTACAAGAGGAAAAACAATCTATGAGGGAAAAAGCAAGGTAGCTAAAGGAAGCCATGGATTCACCACAGGCTTTTTGTTATTTTGCTATGTTTATAATCATGGAGAGACTTGGGTGTGGTAAAATACTGCTAGGAACAGAAAAAAACAATGAGGAAAAGTTGGCAAAATCCAAATTACATTCAGAGTAATAAACTAATGAAAGTTCCTTAACTTTGACAGATGTACCAAGGTAGTATATGATGTTAATGCTCTGGGGAGCTCAATGAGAGTATACAGAAAACTATAACTATTCCAAAGCAAATGATTTATTTTAAAATTAGCTCTAGGGATGGAATCGGAGAGCCAGAGAAGGAGGAATAAGACTGGCCGAAGGCAGGGCTGGCCAGCAGACCTAGCAGGAAGCTTTGGTGATTTGCCAGTGGGAAGTTCAAGGCCATCCCACACATGGCATCTGCTATCTCTATCAGAGAGAAGCTCCTGTCATTGTTTAACTGGGGAGAAGGGAAAAGGAAGATTTAGGAGGTTGAAATTCTTTTAAAAGCCACAGTACACAACAGAGAGAAAGAATGCCTAGAGGAATAGAGAATATATGAGCACTGTGGATGGAGTTTTAGGCACTTTCTCGTATGTGGTTATCAATATTCTATTTGTCACTGAAAAAAATCAGCCTCTGGTTGCAAATATCATAGTCTAGGCTAATGTCAAATTGTCTAGTGCTCTGCTTTAATGAAAAGTATGGGCTGAAATTAGCCATGTAGATTGAATCACGTGCCATGAGAGTGAGCTAAACTTTCCCTAGTTTCATAATAACTGACACAGAATTCATCTCCAAAATGCTCAAAGGTCACTAAAACTAAGGTTTTGAGGACAAGGAAATGTCACATTTGGATCTCACTCTTCATTGTTCCTGCTTTGCCTCTCTCTTTGACTCTGAGTGGTTCCTCCCCATCCCTCCCTCCCCAGGCTCATTCTGCTGGTCCCTCTCCTGCACTGGATGTCCTATCCCCAGGCAGGGTGGCGCTTCCTTCATTGTGCCTCAAACCACTCCCACCACTCAGATGTCCTTGAAGGACAGGGGGTTTTGAGCCCACTGTGCTGCTGTCACTTGCTTTATTATTTGCTGCTTTGTTGTTAGGTGCCCTGAGTGTGTCCAACTCATAGCAATGCTCATAGGGTTTTCAATGGCTGATTGTTTCGGGCTTGCTTCTCGAGTGGGCTGTGACATCCTTCTGTTTTTGCAGTGCTGGGGATCGAACCAAGGACCTCAGAGACTGCAGAGTGGCACTCTACCAACTGAGATAAATATATATAGTAATTTTCAAAGGCTGATATAAAAGTATTATACTTTGGACTAGAAGTGTTGAATGGAGGGTTTCTTGGCTAGCTTGGAATCATAACCTGGCACCCGATAAACTAGCATTGGAAATGTTTGGCTTCCTTCTTTCCATCCTCTCTTTCTCTCCTACTCTTCCTCTCTTCCCTTCTCTCTCATTTCCTTCCATTTCCCTTCCCTTCCCTTCCTTTCTCCTTCCCTCTCTTCCCCTCCTTCCTTCCTTCCTTCCTTCCTTCCTTCTGTCCATCCCTTTCTCCCTCCCTCTCTCCCTCCTCCCTCTTTTTCCCTCTTCCTCTCTTTGTCCCTCTTCCCTTCTCTCTCCCTCTCTCCCCCCTCTTCCTGCTTGCTTTCCTTCCTTCCTTTTCACTTCTTATAGAATATAATATATTCATATCAGTTTGGGGCCCCAATTTTAATATTTTAACATTGTGGTGCCTTTCATGCCGGAATTAAACAGGAAATAATGGAGGAAAACTCAGATAAAGAGCATCACACAGAGACCTAAATTAATCCATATGCAGAATGGAAGTCTTGCTAACTTGCAGTTTCCAAAAGCACTGTTAACTCACCAAAAAGCAACCACTATTATTTCTGTCCAATGAATTTCCAGGGCAGGAGGACATCCAAGAGGAGGCTATTATTCTGATCTTTATTTCTCACAATGAAATATCCAGATTGTTTGTTCTGAGAATAGTGGGCAGCAAGCCTTTTGTCTGGTCAAAAAGGGCAGCAGAAGTGGGAAGTGGAGATGGACTGATATGGGGTGGGTCAGAGAACAGGTGTGTTTAAGAGCTGTGGAGAAAGAGGCAGCAGGCTAGAATACGGAGCAAAGACCTCTGTGTGGGTAGAGAATGACTCGAGCTTGAGTCTGGACATATTATTTCCCAGAACTTGTCTGTTGCAGGCAATGAGAAAGGTCAGTGCCAGAGAGCCAGTCAGAGAGTCCCAAGGAGGTGACACAGGGTTCTCCCCAACTGTCCAAACAGCTCTCGCTGACAAGTGATGTCTGGTTCACACTCTCGCAGTGTGTTGTAAGGACTGAGCATCATCAGCAAGGGAAGATGAGGAACTGGTTCTATTTGCTGAAGCTGGGAAGGGCTTGAGATTCTCCTCCTTTGGGACAGGCTTGATCACCTCAAGACTTTATTTTCAGATTTGCCACATATATCACATGTGTCTGCATTTTGTTGATAGATACTATTGAGTCAGGCCTGACTCATAATGGCCCTCTGTATAATAGAACAAAACACTCCCCTACATTGGGCTGTGCCCAGCACTGTCAATGCTTCTCAGCTATTTGTAGGATTTTCTTTTTTAAAAAAAACTTTTTTTTAATTCGTAATTTTTAATGTACAACCTAATGGAGCTCATTATGACATTTCCATACATGCATTTCATCATACATTGCTCATGTTCACTTCCCCCTTAACCTCTCATGACCCTACCCCATCCTTCCCTTCTTCCCCATCAGTGATCTCCTTTCTACTTGCATGTCTTTTCTGTGAGTATATTTATCTATATATGTATATCCTGATTTTGCCATAAGGGCAACATAGGTGATACGTTTTTTCTCCCATTACCCTTTCTTCTTGCCCCCTCCCCCTTTAGTCCATTATTTTTCCTCATTTAAATCCTGTCTGTTTTCATGATCTATATGTTTTAATAATGAATATATATTGGAGTCTAACATACACACATGACAGAAAAACTGTGATGTTTATCTTTTTGGGTCTGACTTAATTTGCTTAAAATGATGATCTCTATTTCCATCCATTTTCCAGCAAATGCCCTAATTTTGTCCGTCTTTATGGCTGATTAAAACTCCATGGTGTATATATACTACAGTCTCTTTATCTTTATGGACACCTAGGTTGATTCCATATCTTGGCTATTATGAATAACACCATAATAAACATGGCTGAGCAGGTATCTTTATGGTCTATTGACATATATTCCTTCAGATATATACCCAGAAGTGGGATAGCCAGGTCATATGGCCATTCTATTTTTAGTTTTTTGAGGAAAAACTAACTTCCATACTGATTTCCATAGTGGCTGTACCAACCTGCAGTCCCACCAGCAGTGTATAAGTGTTCCTTTTTCCCTGCATCCTAACCAGCATTTGTTAATGTTTGTTTTGTTGATGGTAGCTATTCTGACTGGAGTGAGATGGTATCTCCGTGTAGTTTTGATTTGCATTTCCCTGATGGCTAAGGATGTTGAACATTTTTTCATGTGATTGTTGGCTATTTGTATTTCTTGGAGAAGTCTCTGTTCAGTTCTTTTATCCATTGATTGGATACTTTGCTTGTTTGGTGTTTAATTTTTGGGCTCTTTATATGTTCTACATATTAATCCCCTGTCTGAAATATAACTGGCAGAGATTTTCTCCTACTCTGTAGCTGTCACTTCACTCTGATAATTGTGTCTTTTACTGTGCAACTGTTTTTTAATTTCATGCAATTCCATTTGTCAATTCTTGCTATTGTTTCCTGTGCTTTTGGGGTCCTAATCAGAAAGTTTTTGTCTGTGCCTATCTTGAAATGTTTTCCCTGTTTTCCTCTAGCAGTTTCAAAGTTTCAGGTTTTACATTAAGGTCTTTGATCCATTTTGAACTGATTTTTAAACAAGGTCAGAGAAAGGGATCTAATTTCAGTTTTCTGCATGAGGAAATCCAGTTCTCCAGCACCATTTGTTGAAAAAGGTGTCTTTTCTCCAACTTATGCTTTTGGCACCTTTGCCAAATATCAGGTGGCTCTAGCTCCATGGTTTTATTTCTGGATCCTTTATTCTGTTCCACTGGTCTGCATGTCTGTTTTTATGCTAGTACCATGTAGTTTTGATACTATAGCTTTGTAGTATAATTTGAAATCAGTAATTGTGACCCACATTGTTCTTTCTTCTCACAATCATTTTAGTAATACAGGGTTTTTTGTGCTTCCAAATGAATTTTTGTATTATTTTGTCTATTTTTGTGAAGAATGTCATTGGGATTTTGATGAGGATTGTATTAAGTCTGTATACACCTTTCAGTAATGTAGCCATCTTCACAATATTAATTCTTCCAATCCATGAACATGGGAGATCTTTCCACCTTCTGGTGTCTTCTTCAATCTCTTTCTTTAGTGTTTTAAAGTTTTCATTGTAGATGTCTTTCACCTCCTTGGTTAGGTTTATTCCCAGGTATTTTATTTGTTGAAATTACTGTGAATGGGATTGTTTTCCTGATTTCTTTCTCTGCCTGGTCATTATTTGTGTAAGGAAAGGTTACTGATTTTTGAATGTTAATTTTGTATCCTACTACTTTGCTGAACATGTTTTCAGCTCTGAGAGTTTTCTGGTGGAGTCTTTTGGGTCTTTTTAAGTATAGGGTCATGTCCCCTGCAAACAGGGATAATTTGACTTTTTCCTTTCCTATTTGGATCCCTTTTATTTCTTTCTCCTATTGCTGTGGCTGATAGTTCAATTACTACATTGAATAGCAGTGGTGACAGTGAACACCCTTGTCTTGTTCCTGATTTTAGGGGAAATGTTTTAAGGTTTTCCCCATTTAGTATGATGTTGGTGATGGGTTTTTCATACATTGCCTTTATTATGTTGAGGTATGTTCCTTCAGTTCCTAGTTTTCTCAAAGCTTTTTGTCAGAAAAGGATGTTGGACTTTGTTAAAGGACTTTTCTGCACCTACTGTTGTATTATGTTTATTGTATTATGTTTATTGTCTTACTGTTTGTTGAACCAGCCTTGCATCACTGGGATGAAGCCAACTTGATGATAATGTATGACCTTTGTAATATTTTGCTGAAGTCAATTTGCAAGTACTAAGGATTTCTGCATTTAAGGTCATTAGGGATATTGGTCTGTAGTTTTCCTTTTTAAATGTATCCTTCTCTGTTTTTTTTTTTCTTTTTTAATCAGGGTAGTACTAACTTCACAGAATGAGTGTGGTAGCATCACTTCGATTTGTATTTTGTGGAATAATTTGAGGAGCATTAGTTTTAATTCTTCTTGAAAAGTTTTGTAGAAAAATGTAAGGAAAAATAAATTTTAGCATTCATAAATTATAAGTTATAATTGAAATCCAGTGGTATGAGAATGTAGGTAACAACTGGTTTTTTAAAAGGTACGTTTCTTTTCAACATCTTTTTCATAAAAAAGACATAACTTGGGCCACAATATTTTTGTTAATATGTTGTTGTTGTTAGGTGCCATCAAGTCGACTCCACCTCATATCTACCCTTATAGGGTTTTCAGTGGCTGATTGTTTTGGAATTGCCTTGTTAGTGGATTGCCACATCCTTCTCCCATTTTTGCAGGGCTGGGAATCAAACTTGGGACCTCAGAGACTGCGAGTGCCACTCTACCAACTGAGCTAAATCCCAGCCCCTTTGTTAAATAGTATTTCTATATTTGTTAAATATTCCAAAGAATACTCACTTGTTAATTGTCTTTTCCTCTTTGAATCACTGTGTCAAGCAATTGATTTTGACATTTGCTTAATTAAAAATAAAATCCTACAAAAATGAAAAACATTTTTGTAAAATTCAGCAGTGGATCCAACTGGTCCTGGATTTTCCTTGTTGGGAAACTCTATTACTGATTTGATCTTGCTACCCATTGTATGCCTGCAGCGTAGCCCTGTGGCATCCGATCCCGTCAGATCTCAGAAGCTAAGCAGGGTCGGGCCTGGTTAGTACCTGGATGGGAGACCGCCTGGGAACACCAGAAGCTGTAGGCTTGGGAGAAGGACCTGGCAACCCCCTCCCAAAAATCAATCTGCCATTGAAAACCCTAGAGAAACACTGACAATAGTGTTTCCCCTGTTGTACAGAGGGTCGCTATGAGTCGGATACCGACTTGACAGCACCTAACAACAACAAACCCATTGTATATGTGTTTGTTTAATCCTCTTGACTTAATTTTGGCAGGTCATGTGTGTCTAGGAATCTATCCATCTCATCTAAATTTTCTACTTTTTTGGAATATAATTTTTCAAAGTATTCCCTAGATTTCACTGGAATCTGTTGTTCTCTTTTTCATCTTTAATTTTCTTGATTTGAGTCTTCTCTCTCTTTCCTTTGATTAGTTTTACTAAGGGTTTGTCAATCTTGTGTATCTTTTCAAAGAACCAGCTCTTTTGTTTCATCAATTCTTTTTATTGTTTTTAGTCTCTATTTCAATAATTTCTCCTCTGATCTTTATTATTTCTTTCTATCTACTGGGTTTGGGTTTTGTTCTTCTAAAAGCTTGAGGTGCATCATTAAATTATTAGTTTGAGCTTGCTCTAAGTTTTTAATGTAGGGACTCATTATAAATTTCCCTCTTAACACTGTCTTTTCTGTATCCCAAAGGTTCTGGTAGGTTGTGTTTTCATTTTCACTTGACTATAGGATTTATTTGGGCTGGGATTTAGCTCAGTTGGTAGAGCACTGTGCTGCAGTCTCTGAGGTCCCGAGTTCAATTCCCAGCACCGCAAAAATGGGAGAAGGGCCTGGAAATCCACTCCCAAGGCAATCTCAAAACAGCCAGCCATTGAAAACCCTATGAGGGTTGCTATGAGTTGGATACCACCTCGACAGCACCTAACAACAACAACAACATAGGATTTATTAATTTCCTCTCTGATTTCTTCAAGTACCCATTGGTTATTTAAAAGTACATTGTTCATTTTCCATGTATTTTTATAGTATCTGTAATTTCTCTTGCTGTTCATTTCTAGTTTTATTCCATTGTGGTCTGATAAAATTAATGAAATTATTTTGATTTTCCTGTATTTGTTAAGAGTGGATTTATTGCCTAAAATGTGATCTGTTTTACAGACCATTCTATGGGCTACAGACAAGAATGTATATTCTGTAGTTTTATTTTTTTTTATGAAATACTCTGTGTATGTCTTTTAAGTGCATTGGATCCATTATGGTGTCTAACTCTGAAGTTTCTTTGTTGATATTTTTTTTTGTCTTAATGTTCTATCTATTGATGAGAGTGGGGTATGGAAGTCACCCACTATTATTGTATCTGTACTTATCTGTCCCTTTAAATCCAGTTGTGTGTGTGTGTGTTTTTAATGAAATTGGGTGCACCAATGTTCAGTACATAGGTATTTATAATTGTATACCTTCTTGGTCAATTGTTCCCTTTATTAATATGTAGTGACCGTTTTTGTCTCTTCAGACTAGTTTTAACTTGAAGTCTACTTTGTCTAATATAAGAATGGCTACTCCTCCTCTTTTTTGGCTCCCAGTTGCTTGTTATATCGATTTCCATCTCTCACTTTCAGTCTGTGGGAGTCTTTGCCAGTGAGATGTGTTTCTTGCAGACAACAAATTGTTGGATCTTATTTTTTTAATTCAGTCAACTAATCTGTGTCTTTTAATTGGAGAGTTAAGGCCATTTATAATCCGGGTCATTATTGAGAAAGGTTTGCTGGTTGTTTGGTTGGGTTTTTCCCTGGTTGGATCATAAACAATTCATTCTTTTCTTTCTCCCTTATTTATGTTCTGGCTTTGCTGGTTTTTTTGAATTAGACATGATTAATTCTTCCTAGTTCTGTTTAGTTCTTACTGTGGGGTTAATTCTTTCCTGTGCTCTCATGGTGAAGTCTGTATTCCTCCTCTGTGTGTAAGATCCCTTTATGTATCTTCTGCAGAACTGGCTTGATGGTCATATATTGCTTTAGTATGTACTTAGCTTCCAAGGTCCGACAGGATTGGACACCACAGTGGTACGGATGTAGGTGTATGTCTGTATAGATGTATATAAATATGAGCTAGACAGTTGTAGCTCGAATGCATTGAAATGGCATTCATATTTTTAATTGACAGGCAACACATTTTTCATCCCACAGGTTTTGGAAAAAAAGACGCTAATGAGAAATTGGCATATCTCATCCATGTGAAAAATAATTGGAAAAATGTTATAGTTAGTCACAAATTTATCTTGTCCAATTAATGTAACATATCTGAACCTTGGTCAGTTCTTTGGGGAAGCTGTTTTTGGCCACAAGGACATTTATGGGAGTACTGTTCCATAGCTAGGTCATGGCTGAGGTCCCTAGGAAATGTCACAGTTCCCATGGTTGCTTCACCAGGAAGGCCCCCTCAAGCTCTATCGAGCACCTGCTGCCAACAACAGGCTGCAACCAAATCCTGCTCAGGACAAAATCAGTGAAGTCCAGCATGTACCCAATGTTGGCTGGAGCAGAAGAACATTTTACATCTCTCAGGTAGTGGCAGTATTGTACTGTGGTCTTTAAAAAGTAAAGAAAATTGTATGGTCAGCGATAATAACAGCACCTTCCTCTCCTCCAAACATCAAGTTTGCTGAGAGCAGTTGCCAGGAGAGTCATCTTTGCCCCAGGAAATCTGCTGCAGGGCTGGAGCTGGGTGTCCCAAGGCCTGATTAGAAGACACCCGTTCAAGTTTTAAACAAGCACCTGGGGGCAGAGCCAGGTGTCTGAGGAATAAGGGAGAGAACCATGGCCTTCAGGGGCCAAGTGGCAGGCATAAGTCACAGATGCACATGTTAGTATGTAATGTAGACAGAACTGGAAATGCCCTTCCTCTGCCCCAATCAATGCTTATTGTCATTGGCTAGGGTACAACTGGGTAAAGGTTTATCTCATTGAATAGGAATCTGGGAGGCTCTAACAAAACGAATACCAAATGTTAGCCATGTATATTTGAATCTAGAGTCACAATCTTTGAAAAAGTTATTTACTTCTCCTGATTACAACCATCCCCCACTAAACCTCTAATGACCATGCCCCACTAAAAACCGTAATAGGCTGTGTCCATGTGGATTAATTCACTCATTTCTTCATTTGTTGTTGTTAGGTACTGTGGAGTTGGTGTCTGACTCATAACAACCCTATGTACAACAGGTAAAACAGTATTGTCAGTGCTTCTCTGCTGCTCATAGGGTTTTCAGTAGCTGATTTTTTGGGGGGGATGTGGATTACTGGGTCCTTCTCCCAAGCCTACAGCACCTGGTGTTCCCAGGAAGTCTCCCATCCAAGTACTAACCAGGCCTGAACCTCCTTAGCTTCCAAGATCTGACAGGTTTCAGATGCCATGGTGGTATGGCTTGCAGGCATTGTTTTCATTTAGGAAGTATTTATTCATGTTTGATAAGTGCTTAGGCATTGTCATAAGCTCTGGAACCAGATAATTCATTAACCCAGGGTTTTGGCCCCAAACTCTATTCTGCTGGTTCTGGTTAAGGAGATTTGACCTGATTCTAGAGGCACCTCTTCACCTAGGAGACTCCAGAATTCTGTCCCATACCTCCTTTCTTCTTGGCCACTTAGTTTGTAGGTGGCTTCTCAAGGAAAGAGCATTGTCTCAGCTTGCTGACATCTTGGAAGCAGATAGTATTATCAGATGCAATCCAAAAAGGAAGGGCTTCCAAGAAAGACCAATCTAAGAATCATCCATCCAAGAGAAGGTTTCAGAATGAGTGACCTTAAAGAGGCCTTGCCACCTTGATGCAACAGTCAGTAACCCTGAGCTCAGCACCCAAAAACACTATCAGGCTTTGAGCCTGGCTCTTGCCAGTGATTCTGCAAGCACAGACTCTCAACCCTTTTTCTGCCCCAACACACCTTAGGGAGGAGTGAAGAGAGAGGGATTAGGACTCCTTCTCCAGAGCTGCATTTGGGACAGGACTTGGGGATAGGCATCCAGAAGCAGACATTGGCAATTTCTTTTAGTCTCTGGCTACCCTAATTTAGCCTGTCCTTCCTCTGGGAGGGTCTCAGAGTGGTTGGGTTGATTACCATGCATTGCATTCTGGAATGATAAAATTTTGTTTTGAAGACAATCTGAGCTTATTGGGTGGTCACAAAATTCACTGGTCTCTGGGAAATTTTTCACAGTGGTTCCTTAGGACAAATCACCAGATCACTACAGACTTGGCCTTATTGTTGATGTTAGATGCTGTCCAGCAGGGTCCAGTTCATAGTGACCCTCGTAGGGCTTCCAATGGCTAATTGTTTTGGGATTGCCACAGGAATGGATTGCAACATCCTTCTCGTATTTTTGTGGCACTGGGGATCGAACTGAGGGCCTCAGAGACAGCAGAGCAGCACTCTACCAGCTGAGCTAAAGGCCAGCCCAGGAAGTTGGCCTTGGAATAATTAAATATCAGGTTTGTAAGAACTTTTGAGGACATTATAGTTAATGCCCTTTCTCATCCCTGATTTTTCACCGAAATCTACTTTGCCACATTGAGAGGTGGTGTGACCTCTCTGTGAGTACAGTCATTGATGGGGACTTCTGTATCTCAAGAGAAGCTGCCTTAGTCTGTTTTCTGTTGGGTAATCTACAAAGAAAAAAGTTTATTCAGCTCCCAGTTCTGAAGGTCTAAGGTCAGGAGACTGCATCTGGTGAGAGTGTTTTTGCTGATAGGGACTCTCTGCAGTGTCTCGAGGCAGCACGGGGCATTTCATGGCAAAACAGAGCAAGCTTGCTAGTTCTGGTCTCTTTCCTCTCTTTTGAAGCCACTAATTCCCTCATGGGTCTCTACCTTCATGACCTCATCTGACTCATATTGCTTCCCAAAGGCCCCTACTCCAAATATTGTGAACACGGAACTTTGGAGATGAAGTTTCCAATACATGAACTCCCAGAAGCACCCAAACCATAGTAATAGGGCAGCCCATGGATAGCTCTAATGGACACACAGCTTTCCTGTTTTCTGAGCTAGGTTTCAGGTTATGGTACGTTTGGTTCCATTTTAAAATAAAAGGATCACTTTTTTTACATATGATAATTCAATAACTGACAGATCCACCTCTGGTGAAGTGCATGTGTTAGGATTCCTATACTCAGTAGAAAATGAGTGATTTCTCTGAAGGAATGGGTCAAAGAGACAAAACACTCCTTAACTGCTGGTGGAGCCTGCAGTGAGCAACGCTGGGCTCTTTTTGTCTCTATCTTCTGATTCAGTGAGCGGATTCCATAAAAGAGAGCACTTGCTTTTTTTCCTGGCTCCATCTTCTTGAATGTTTTAGTTTGAGGTTTAAGCACATTGCTGTCCCTTCCTTCTCTGGTGGTTGGAATAATATTGCCTGTCTGCTGTTATATAGTTATTGCATATACATTGCACAGATCTCTCTTTGACTTTTCCAGGGAAATCAGAATGCAGTATTTTAAAGGCTTAAATTGTCCCCGTTCAAAATCTGCGGTACAGTACCATGAGATGGGAGCTCAGCATGTTATTCCCTATTCAGGCCAGTGATTATATTCTGGGAGGCCATTCAAGGATGGGCAGATAGTTCCTAGTGGCTGCTGGGGAGGCGGGGAGTTCAGTACCTGTTGTCTCTTCAGAACAGGAGGCCAATTAGCTTGGTTCATTGCACTGATCCTAATTTATTATTAGCAAGACAATGCTATTTGCCAGATTGTGACTTTGTATATCTGTGACATAATAAGCAATATCTATTTGATCTTAGTCTCTAGTTCTTGACACAAAAGCCTTGTAAGACTTTGGGAATCTCCTGATTGGTTAGCATATTTTTGTATACTTCCAAGATAGCTGAGGCTTCTTAGATAGCTTTAGGATGAAAGTTGACAAGGAACTAACTATGTGATTACACTGTTGGAACTTGAGGTGACCTGCCCCCATCTCTGGGGAGTAGACATAGGCTGGAGATTGAGTTCAGTTACCAGTGTCCAGTGATTTAATCAAGCATGCACACATAATGGAGCCACCATGACAACCGTAAAACAAATGGATCCAGAGAGCTTCCAGATTGAGGAATACACTGAAGGTCTGGGAGGGAGGGGCAAAGTAGTAAAGCAAAAGAGTCAGAAAGCAACCCCTGTGTTGTGAATAAGGGAGCACTTGGCTTCCGTCTGCTGACCAGTAGACTTTTCCAGACTGAGTTTCAGACTGTGTATACTTACCACACTCCATCACCATGGTTCTGGACCAAGGTTGACCTCCTCCTATCGGGGCAGAGCCTGCTCCTGCAGAAGCTGGGGTCAAAATGAGCTTAGGTGCATTGGTCCTTCAGAAAGAGAAGGGTCAGATCTACACAGGCCCACTCATCTCCTTCCTGCCCCATCATTAGAGTCTCCTCCCTAGGTAGAGTTGCTAAAAAAAAAAAAAAAAAAAAAAAAAAAGTGTGGGAGAGCTTTCCATTACCATGACAAAATGCCTGAGATGATAAACTTATAAGGAGGAAGGGTTTATTTTGACAACAGGATTCAGAGAGTTCAGTTTATGGTTGCTCAACTCTGTTGCTTTGTGGTAGTGGTCGGGATGTCATGGCAGGAGCGTGCAGCAAAAGAGGCCCATTTGTGTCATGACAGCCAGGAAACAAAGACAAACAAGATCAGCTTCCCCTTTGAGAACACATCCTCCCTATGACCCAAATTCCTTCCACTAGACCCCACCTCCCAAGAGTCCCACAGGATGGTGATCTTTTAATGCATAGGCCTGGGCGGGGGGACATTCCAGATCTACCTATGGCAGAATATACCAATTGGAGCTCCCTGCACATGGAGGGAAGCTTTGGAAGTCAAGAAATGCGACTAATTCTTGAGTTTCTCATCTTTGAAATGGAGTTGATACTCATTTAATATGAATATTATGAGGATTATAGAGAATATCCACTGTCAAAGTAGTTGAAAAATTGCTGCCTGCTGCCCTCTCTCCTATCTCCCTTTCTCCTCCCTCTTTTCTTTCCTTCAATCCTGATTTCCCACCCCATGTATTTAGAGGAAGTTATATGAGACAGTAGTCTATCCAATTTACTTTAACTGCCTGAAAAATTTTAACTACAAGTGTATCTCTCTTCTAGCAGTAGTGCCCTTTTTTTCTCACCTGGCAATCCCGAGCAAGTCGTAGACAAAAAAGAAGAAGAAACTACCGGGCCCTGTCTGGTAACTGTAACCCTAACAACTTGGGAGATGGAGGCAGGGGGATCTCAAGTTCAAGGCCAGAGGCAGCCCATATGATTTAGTGAGACCCTGTCTCAAGGTAAAAAATGAAAAAGGAGTTGGGGGTGCACCTCTGAGTTAGAGAGCTTGTAAAGTTTGTGTGAAGCCCTGGGCTCAGCCCTGCAGTACCTGGGATTCAGAATTGTTTAGGTCCTAACAAGCTCTTTGTTCTTATGCATTGTGGAGGTATGGCCAAAAGTTATCTGTAAGTTAAGGTTCTCCTCTTACAATACTTCTGACACATTTTCTGTTTAAAGTATAACAGAGAGATAATCTGAGAATTAATGCAACATCATGCTTTCAGTCAATTTGCAATCAAATTTTGAAGAATCATAATTGAATTTTATTATACTATAAAAGGAACAGAAGAAAGATGTGACAGTCCACTCTAGAAGCAACCCCTAAAACAGTCAGCCACTGATAACCCTATGAGGGTTGTTATGAGTCAGACCTGACTCAACAGCACCTAACAACAACAACAACATAGGATAGTATCATGCTGCAAGATTTTCATATGTGATGGAAAGTGATTATGTATGTGAAAATAAATTTTGTGTGTGTGTGGTACTGAGGGGCTGAACCTGGGCCCTCGCACATACTTTGCCAGCGCTCTACCATTAAGCTACACTCTCAGCCTCGTTTTCTCTTTTTTATCTTGATATACAGTCTAAGTTACATAGGTTGCCTCTGGCCTTGGATTTACCATTCTCCTGCCTCTATCTTCCAAGTCACTGGGATTACAGGCATGTGACCCTGCACCTGGCTTGAAAGTAAAATCTTAAGGAAGATAAAATGATTATTCAGTAGATTTTTGATCAGATATTTTCAGGATAGGATTTATAAACCCTGTGTTCGTTCCCCAAATTAATGCTTCCAAATATTTTCTTGTTTTGAGTTCCTGGAATGTCACCTGGTTTTGATATCAGGGGTTCTGTGGCAGATTTGTGAATAAACAGATGTTCTCCTCAGGCCTCCAGAGACAGGTTTTTTTCTGACTTAGTTCTGAGAATAGTGTGTGATAACCAAATGTCACACTGAATATAAGACTTGAGAGAGAATCCGTATATAAGGCAGTTACTAAAATGGAAAACAAAAAAGGTTACCCATCAACCTTCATAATCCCATGACTGACGGAGCAGTCCTGCTAAACTTTAGGTCAGAAGGTACAACGGTGCCAAACAGCAAACCAGCCAACAACAGTTCTGGCCACAGGATCTTGCTTTCTGTTTAAAAGCAGTGTTTAAAAGGGAAAAAAAATGCTTAAGTTGTCATCCTCTTCAGTTTGGCCAGCTTTTGTATAATCATGAAGCAATTCCATCCCTCTTGGAGACACTGTGCTTTTGTATTTCACAAGCAAGCCACATCTGGAAGCTCCTGCAGATGGGCACAGGAACCCCTGAGGGCCGTTTAGGCTTGATTGGACCATGTTCTGGCTCTTCATGTTGGAAACAAATAACATAATGTGGTGGAAAGCATTGCTTTTAAAACCAGTTATCTAAGAAAGTAACTTCCCAGAAATTTCAGTGAATTTTAGTTTTTAGTATTGTGATAGCTCTTTCTCCTTGCTGATTACGATAAATCTGATTGTGTGTTTGCTTATTTATTTATATAAACCTGTACAATCATTTGCTTAATAAGTAGCTGTTGCATGCCTACTGTATTCGAGACATTATCTAGGACCTGGGATTGAGTATTGTTCAGGTTATAATGAGCTCTTTGTTCTGATGTAACTTTGATCTTTTGGGTGTGGAAAAGAGACAATGAGCAAGGAATTATACACACACTCTCACATAGTGTTTACCACATGCCATGCTTACCACAGCCTTCCATGGTGGATGGTCATACCTGCATTTTGCTGATGGAGGACTGAGGTACTCGAAGCTCAAGGGCTTTACTCAATTAGTAAGGAGCTTGAACATGGGAAGTATGGCTTCAGACTCTTTGCTTCACTTCCACCCTGAAGATTAAAGTATTATGGGATGATAGCTGCTGAGTGGCCACATGAAATGAAGAGTCCTCAGAAGGGCTCTCTGGCTGGTGAGATATCCTGTAAGCTGAGGTCTGAATGACAAGATGTCAACCATGCAAAGAGCAGGCAAGGGACAGGCAGTAAGGGCAAAGTCTCAGATGCATAATAAGCTCTGCAAGAGAAAATCAAAAAGAACAGTGAGGTAGGTGGCTGAAGGAAGAAGGTGCAAGATGAAGTTGCTATGCAGAGGCCCAATGAGATGCATCCGAGAACAGGAGTTTCAGCATTTTTTACTATTTTAAAAAAATATTTCCATACCAAAGATAAAATACAATAAATTTTAGAACACAGCAGACTTTTATTCATTGTCAGTTTTTCATGTAATCCTTTGTGGCTAACCATGAAATTGGCATGAATAAGAAAGAAAAAAATAGGGACACACTGAAATACAGAGGGATTTTAAAATCAGTTCCAGGATCTTTAAAAATATATACAAAAAAACACAAAGCTTCTACAACATCTTCTCTGTCACCTTATAGAGTTTTTATGTAAATGTTTCAAAAATGGTTGGATGGCCTGGGGAACAGTGGTAGTGATTCACCAAGAGCAATGTCCACACTTGCTCTACGTCACACTCTGCACTCTCAATTCCCTGGCAGATGTTTTCTCACGTTTCATTGTTTCTAAAATTGATTCTCAACTTCCAATCAAGATGTATATGTGTATACTACCAAAATACAAAGGGACTTTATAAATATAAAGAAGTTACAATCTGCATCTTGCTGGAAAAGGGCAGTGTGAGAATTGAGCTATCTACATCTCAGCAGAATCCAGAAATGGTGAAATAGATTGTTCCAGTATACCATGGGATGCCTTGGGAAAGCGTTAGATATCTCAGGATGTTCTGCCTTTCTCTTCATTATATTGTAGCTCCATCTGATTCATAGAAGTTACCTATGGGTGTCACTTCCTTCACTGTCACTTGACCATGTTTTGTGTTTCACAAACACAGATGGCCCCTTGGTATGAAGCCTGTCCTTGCTCACATGAGCACCTCCCACTGAGGGATCCAGCCAATTATATGGAACTCCTAGATACTTGTCTTTTTCAAAATTGAAGGATCAGATACATGTCTGAAGTCTGCTGGGAGATCACGGTCACACAGAATAACATTAAATTATTTTCCGTAGTTTTTTATAGTTCCTGCTTCTAAGCTGTGAGCTAATTCAATCTGCCTCCTTTGATCACATATTCCTTATAACAACAACCAACATTTATTTAGTGCTTCTTAAAGGCCAACACCTTTACCTGTCAGTCAGCTTGTCATGCTGTGGGGGCTTCCACGTTTCTGTGATTCTAGAGCTGTGCCACCAGTATCTCAGATACCAGTAGAGCCAACCATTTTGGACAGTTTCAGCTGAGCTTCCAGATTAAGACAGACTAGGGAGATGGACCAAGCTGCCCACTCCCAAAACATTTAGCCATTGAAAACCCTATGAATAGTAGAGAAGCACTGTAAATATAGTGCTGGAAAATGAACCCCCAAGGCTGGAAGGCATTCAAGAAAGGACTGGGGAAGAGTTTCTTCCTCAAAGTAGGGTCAACCTTAATGATGGGAATGGAGTAAAGCCACTGAGACATCCTTTTGCTGATGTGGCATGACTCAAAATGAGAAGAAAAATAGTGGCTGCAACAAGTGGGCTCAAATATAAAAAGATCATGTGCATGGCACAGTGTTGGATAGTATTTTCTTCTGTTGTACGTAGAGTCACTATGAGTCAAATCAGAATTGACAGCACCTAACAACAAACAACAAAGGCCAAGAACCATAGTGAGTTATTTACCTGGATGTCTTATGTAATTCCAGTGACAGATACTGACATTGGCATGTCCATTTCACAGATGAACAAATGGAGCCCCACAGAGAATGGATAGGCTGTCCTTGGTCATGAAACCAGGAAATAGCCAGGACTTCTTAGCATTGTGCCCCTCTCATTGATAGCCTCATTCTGTACTCTTGTACTTAAGAAGATTCACTGTGTCGAGGTCATGGCATCTAATGCTTAGCTACACATTGCCTTGCACTGATGGCAGTTGGAGCCTTATCCATCAAGTAAATGGGAGACTTCTTGAGGCCAAAATTATTTCTTATAATTTTGTTATGTTTCCTCCAGTGCCTGAACATGAAGTCTCTTGATAGTCTTTATTGGGTGATGGATTATCCCTGTTGAGGGGTGGGAAACCCTGTCAGATGGACCTGAAAGTGTCAGGTCACCTACCACTCACAAGCACCATTTTCCCTTCTCATTGTGATTACTATAATGTGGATCTTGACTGTCCCCCAAAAGGCCCCTGCATTAGAAACTTGGTCCCAGCTTGGCGTTATTGGGAGGTGATGGAAACTTTAAGAGGCGGAGCTTCAGAGAAGGTCTTAAGGTCATTGGGACTGTGCCCTTGAAAGAGCTTGTGGGACCTGGGTCTCGTCCTCTCTCTTTCACTTACTGGCTGTGAAGTGAGCTTTCCTCCACCACATGCTGCTTCCATGATGTTTTGCCCAAAGCAACAAGATAACCAATTATGAACTGAAACCCCTTAAGACTGTGAGCCAAAATCACTCTTCCCTCTTCATAAACTGATTAGCTCAGGTATTTCTAAAAATGTCAGAAAGCTGACTAACATAGTGGTGTTAGGTTTCTCTTCATATTTAATATATGGCACATAGGCAGCTCCTCAGAACACTCATGTGTCAGCCAAAATCCCAGCAGAAACAGATGGTCAACCTAAGCTGAGGAGTTGAGAGGCATCTACTAAAGGGACTATTTACAAAGGGGTGACCAGTGAAGGATGGTTCAGTCCTCCAGCTAGTGAGTGCAGGAGCTGTTACCACCCCTGGTCCTGAAGGGATAAGCAAGGATCAGCTTCCAGACTTTGGAGAGTAGCTGAATGGAAAAGACCAGCTGACAAGAACTATGGCCATTGGTAAAGGAAATCCACAGTAGCCCACTAGGTAGGGAGCAAAAGAATCACCACTGTGGCTTCTTCCTTCTCCCTTGCTCCATCTCTGCCTATACCTGCTGTTGGCTGACAGTAACTAGAAGCTGAGGGGTAAGGTAGCCCTCTGTGCCACCTGAAGTCCCCTTCTATGGTACAGATATAAAGTGGAGAAGGGCAGAGAAAGCATCTAAAGGAAGAAGCAGATGATATTCATCACAGCTTGTGAGGAAAGCTAAGACTATAGCCTATACAGTTCAGAAATGTAATGGACCAAAATAGCATTGCTCTCACTAACTACGATTTTTCTTTCATTCATCAGCTCTCTGTTGAAGGTCTCATATGTGCCAGGCAAAGTATATGAATTGAGCCAGATTCTTCTAGTCTTTAAAAAAAATGCGACTTTGGAAAATCTTGGAAACATTAACTCTTGAAAGACACTTGAGCAGTTTGATGTACCATATATTCTTTGGTTTGTAGTCTGAGCCCTTTCAAGAGTTTAAGGGGCTACACAATCTCATGTGGATTAGAATTGCGTGCAGATTGGATCACAGTGGAGAGTGCTCTGGAGCACTATCATATAAATCCAATCTGCACACAATTCTAATCTTCTGATTTTGTAGTCTCTAAAATTCTTGACAGGGTACAGATTCAAATTGAGAATATACAGTATTATCAAATCTTGGTCCTTACTATATATCTTTGAAGAAATTTATTCATGGAGAATGTTGAATAACTAGTAAAATTTTATACACAGATAACTTTTCAAAGGCTATTGAACATTATACTCAGGGAGAATTTTCTTTATGATATTTGTTGTTTGTTAGGTGACTCGTAGCAACACTCAGGGTTTTCAATGACTGATTGTTTCAGGAATGTTTTGGGAGTGGATTGCCACATCCTTCTCCTTCATGGTTTTTAGATAGTAATATTTTAGCACAATTTTACCTCATACCACTGACATGTTTGATTGTTCTCTAAAAGTCCTGAATTGAATTCATTAGGTGTTATGGTTTGGATATGAAATGTCTCCCTAAAAAGGCTTGTGTGTTGAAGGCTTGGCTGTGGTGTTATTGAAAGGTTATTAGATTAGGAGGGCACTAATCTCGTCAGTGTACTCATCCACTGACGAGGTCATAGTTGAGTGGACTATTAGGAGGTGAGGACTAGTTAGAGGAGGTGAATCACCAGGGGCATATCTTTGAAGTGTATACCCATCTTGTCCCTGGACCTCACTTCTCTTTCTTGCTCTCACTCTCTTGTGCCCGCTCTCTCTCTCTCTCCCTCTCCCACTCCCACTCTCCCTCTCTCTCATTCTCTTTTTCTCTCTCTCTTTTTCTCTCTCTCCCTCCCTCTCTCTCTCCTGACCACCATGAAGTGAGCTGCTTTGCTCCACAGTGTGTTCCCCGCCATGATGTTCTGCCTCACCTTGGTCCCAAAAGCAATGAAGTTGGCTGACCATGGACTACAACCTCTGAAACCATGAGCCAAAATAAATCTTATCTCCTCTATGCTGATCTATCTCAGGCATTTTGTCAGAGCAATGAACAAACTGACTAACACAGGCATTCCCTCTCCTTAAGTAAGTTGTCTCTTATTCATGGCTGTGGTTTCTGCAGTTTCAGTTATCTGTAGTCAGCTGTGGTCCAAAAAAATCAATGTTTGTATTAACTCTTTCCAAAAAAAGAGACCAAAAAAGCAGAGAAAGACCACCTTCACATAATTTTTATTGCAGAATATATTTATGCTTATTCTATTTTATTGTTGTTAATCTCTAGGTATGCCTAAATGATACATTAAACTTTATCAGAAGTATGTATGTTTAGCCTGCAGATGTAGCCCTGTGGCATCTGATCCCATCAGGTCTTAGAAGCTAAGCAGGGTTGGGTTTGGTTAGTACTTGGATGGGAGACCGTCTGGGAACACCAGGTGCTGTATGCTTGGGAGACGGACCCAGCAACCCACTCCCAAAAATAAATCTGCCATTGAAAACCCTATGGATAGCAGAGAAGCACTGACAATAGTGTTTCGCCTGTTGTACACAGGGTCACTATGAGTCGGATGCTGACTCGATGGCACCTACCAATGGCAATGACAATGTATGTTTAAGAAAAAACACTATATAACATAGTGTATGTAGGGTTCAGTTCTATCCACAATTTCTGGCATCCAGGGGAGGTCTTGGGACATATTCCCCATGCACAAAGGTAAACTACTATAGGTAGTATTAACTTTTCATTTGCAGATATAATAGAGTCATTTGCATAACTATGCTTCTCTAAAGTGTTTTGACCTAAATTAATACTTGGAATAATGATGAAGCAAAAAGAAATAAATGAATAAAATTGCTTAGAAGAATTAATAGGTATGAAAGTAAAATTGGGGCCACGTATAAGTAGTAGCCTTGTTTTTAGATTGTTATTATGACAGTCAAATTAAATGCCCTAGAACCTATAATGAATAATTAGTTGATTAGCTACCACTATAGGTGTTTATAAGAGTTGTAGAGGTATCACATTAGCATTTTGATATCACTTACGTTTGCTGTTACTTTGCCCATTTCACTTCCTGTAGAGTAAAATGAGCATATTCTCTGCTGAACATTGTGGGTTTTGCATCTGTTTACAGAAAATCGTTTTTTTACATCTTCTCTGCAAGCTCTCTAATGACACTCTGATGACATGTTGTTGTTGTTGTTGTTGTTAGGAATGTCAGGATATTGAAGGATGGCATTTGAAAAGCCTCAAACAACAATGCCATCTACATAGGATGAGGGAGTTAGTTTCTGAAATGAGCCTCATGCTTTGAGCTATCAGGACCCAGGATGGCTTCTGGAGAGTCAGGATGTATTCCATACCAAATAACTAACCCCTGTGCTTAGAGCAAAGCTCTTGCCTCTCTGAGCCTTCATTTCTTGCATTATAAAATCATTGCACTTACTTTTTAATGGTCATCCACTTTATTTCCACCTCTCAAATTCCATTATTTTCTGCTGAATAAAATATGAAGTGGTGTTAGAGGGTATTTTTTAGTTCTCTAGGATAAAAAATTTAAAACAGAAGCACATGAATTTGTCCAGTCTCCAAATGTAAAGTCTGCCATTAATACTGACCAGAGGATGGAATTAATAATCCCAGCAATCCATGAGCTATTCATATCCTCGTCCATTGGTGGCATTTCTAACTAAGTAGGGTCTATATTCCTTAGGGAAATGAGAGAAAGGGCAGAGAAAGTGATGGCACATCCTATGTGTGGAATTCTTGGCCAGTGCTGAAGCTGGAAAAATAATAGGTGGATAAGAAAGAATACAAAGATCATGGGCTTGTTGCTAATTATTACACTGACGTTTTACATCGGTATGATTGACATGTTTATTCAAATGTCAGATTTCTGCTAACTTATACCACTGAGAGAAAAACACATCTAAGCATTCAGAATAGTTGCCAGCAAATATCTACATGAAAGCTGTATTCCTTATTTCATCTGTACTTATTCAGCATATATCAGCTCTGCTTTAACCTGAAATTCTCAATTTAATGTGCAGTATAACATGAAATTCTATAATCTAGATGATTAGACCTCTCAGGGCAAAGCATATTAGCAACATATTAGGAGTTAAGTAGAAAGAAACCCTTAGAAATACAAATAATGCCAGAGGAGGTAAGTTTGTGGGCCTGGATCTGAGTAGTAGATAAAACCAAAGGTATAAATAAAACTATATAATTAATATTTCTAGTAACATTTCTATGTCATGATATATACATATATTCCAACATACATTTAAGAAACAGTGCATATTATCATCTTTGAAATTTTTCTTAAAATGTTTTTTTATTGGAAATTTTTAATGTACACCTTAATGTGATTCATTCTGACATGTTTTTCATTGTGGCATTCCCATATATGCATTTTGTTGTGCATTATTCATATAGCTTCCCCCTTACCCTCTTGTATGCTTCCCCCCATCCCACTCCCGCCATCAAAGACTTCTCTATCATTTACTTGTCCTTTTATGGTAATATTTTTCTATATATCCTTGGGTTCCAGTTCTGTTTAAGATAGAAACTTTTCCTGCAGTGAACTTTGTTTTTACCTTGTCAGAACTATTGCATGCATTTTCTAGATCCTCTATAATAACACCATTCTTAGCTTTCTTTTTTCTTTAATTTGATCCAACCTTTATATAGAATTTTTTCCCTTATAATTTTGATTCAGCTCCCACATGAGTGAGAACATATGGTGTTTCTCTTTCTGAGCTTGTGTTCGTTCACTTAAAATAATTTTCTTTAATTCCATCCATTTTGCTGTGAATGGCCTTATTTCATTTTTCTTGATTGCTGAGTAGTATTCCATTGTGTATATGTACCATAGTTTTTTAATCCATTCTTCTGTTGAAGGGCACTTTGGTTGATTCCATATCCTCGCTATTGTGAAAAGTGCTGCATTGAACATGGAGATGCAGGTGTCTCTGTGATATGATGACCCATCTCCCTTTGGGTAAATTCCCAATAGTGTTATAGCTGGGTCATACGGTAGATCTATTTTCAGTTTTTTAAGATACCTCTGTATTGATTTCCACAGTGGTTGGACCAATTTACAGCTCTACCAACAATGTAAGAGTGTTCCCTTTTCCCCGCAACCTCCCCAGCATTTGTTGTTATTTGTTTTATTGATCTTGGCCATTCTTACTAGTGTAAAAATGGTTTTTTTGGTTTTTTTTTTTTTTAAGTTTTGATCCTTTAAGAGATGAGCTACACACATTTCTAAAATCATCTTTTTAGACTCTAGAACTGAAGCCCAACTGATAGTGCACAAATGTCAGAGTCCCAACAGGAATCAGATAGTACTCATAAATCAGGGTAATTCTAACTGGTTCATTAATAAAGGAACTGATTATAAATGAGACTGTAAAAGATCACAGGAGCTAACAAAATCCAGGCTATCCCCAGTCTTTGGTCCAAAGGACAAAATGAAGAGTTTATTGGAACCAGGAATGAGATGGTAAAATAACCTGGATACTTTCTGTCAAGGCACATGGTATCCTGGGCTAATCTCACAGGAGGGATCCAGGTAAATAAGGTCTCTGGCTCTGTCTTCTCAGCCCCCTCTACCTACTCCTGGGGGCTCCACATTTGCTAAAGTCAACTAAAAGCTTGAAGTCAAGGGCTGTGAGAATGTTAGAGAAGGACAGAGCATGGTATCTAGGGATAAAAGGTGATATCTGGGACACTGATTTTTGTGGATCAAATTATATACTGCCCCCTAGTACTTGTAAGTGTGATTTCATTTAGATATAGGGTTTTTGAAAATGTAAGCTAGTTAAAGCCTGCAGCCGTAGCCCTGTGGCATCCAATCCCGTCAGATCTCGGAAGCTAAGCAGGGTCGGGCCTGGTTAGTACCTGGATGGGAGACCGCCTGGGAACACTAGAAGCTGCAGGCTTGGGAGAAGGACCTGGCAACCCCCTCCCAAAAATCAATCTGCCATTGAAAACCCTATGAACAGCAGAGAAGCACTGACAATAGTGTTTCCC
>VMDO01021939.1:0-34422 GCA_007922755.1 Pedetes capensis | reverse complement strand
AACCCGAGGCCACCGTAGGAGGGGCCCCTCCTGGGCCCATTTCCTTCACTGGGTGGCCTTTTCTCAAGGGGAGGCTCGGGAAGCCCCAGCACCGAGAAGAGCCCCTGCCTGGGCAGAGGGCCAGCCGGCTAGGCCAGGGACACCAAGCAGCACTGTCCAGAAAATGGCGGTGCTGTGGGCCTGGCGCGGCCCAGGAAGGTCTGAGGGCGGCTTCGCAGGGCCTCGGTGCCAGGCGCCAGCCCCCCTCCAGCTGTCCCTGGAAGACGGGCTCTCACCTGCTGGCCGGGGCCAGGGCTGGGGTCTCTCCCTCCTCAGGCCAGGGCAGCGGCCTCCCCTGCCCAGCCCGAGCGGGGGGCCGCACAGCAGACCTCTATCCCTGCCTGCCGAGGGGACAGGAAGGGCCGGGACTTTCGGCCAGGCTGCCAGACCCACTCCCTCAGGCAGGTGATGTCTTCCGAGATGCCCAGGTGGCTGCCTCTGCCCCTCGCCCCTGCCCGGGGGGAGCCAAATGCTGGCGATGGAAGACAAATTTAGCTGCCCCACTCCGGGGCGGGGTGCGCTATGTGAAATATGAAACAGCTGGGGCGTCCGATTAAGCTGCCCTCTCTTGCCTGGGCCAGGGCCACTGGAAGGGGGATGGGAGCGGAGGCCGGAGCAACACTGGCCCTCACCCGTGGCCTGGGAAATTGAGGTCGGACGGCAGCTCTGCCTGAACCTCGCGGTTGGGTTAGCACCTGTATGAGTCAGGGACGTGGGTGGCAGTCCTCTGGTCACCAGGGCTTTCCGCAGTGCTGGTAGGAGACCATGGTTTGCCAACTTCCCCAACCAAACAAAAGTCCCCAACACCGCACGGGAGCAGCCAGCCAAGGCTGGCTACCTGCAGAGGAACTTAGATGCTGCCAGACAACCAGCACCACGTCGCGGACGCATGACATGGAGCAACCCTTCGATTCGCCCGCTTCGCATTCTCCCACCTTGGAAACAGGCACAGAGAGGCTGGACCACCCACCCAAGGGTGCACAGCTAGTCAAGGCAGAGTCAATCCAGCTGCCTGGCTCTACGCCCCAAGGGGAGCAAATGAGGCTTGGACCCCAGTCTGCTCCCCACTGGCTACGCCACGGCCTGGGGAAGCCCCTGGGCCCCTCCCCTGTTTTCCCAGCTCTTCAGGGCCCTGCCCACATTAGACATCCCAGGCACTCTCCCACCCTCCCCACCCACATGCTAGGGTCATGCCAGGACACAGGCACCGGCCCCACCGTTTCCTACTCTGCAGCCCAGTACTGCTGGGCACATGAGCCAGGTCCCTCTGTCCGCTGTCCACACAGCATCCCCCTGACCCTCGACAGCGGCGTGACCTTGGACAAGTGATATGCCCCTTCTGAGGCTGTTTTCCCATCTGTAAAATAGGCATTGTTATGGCCCCGCCTCGCAGCCGTGCTGATCCCACGCTGGATACACAGTTGCAAATTGCAATGGACCAATGATTATTTAAGATCAGGTGCCCAGTGGAGGGAAAATAAAGCTGGTCCCTTGGCCAGAGGTGGCAGGGGGAGAATTAGGACAGACCGGCTGTTTGGCCACCTCCCTGTCACCATCAGCCTGCAGCCGTAGCCCTGTGGCGTCCGATCCCGTCAGATCTCGGAAGCTAAGCAGGGTCAGGCCTGGTTAGTACCTGGATGGGAGACCTCCTGGGAATACCAGGTGCTGTAGGCTTGGGAGAAGGACCCAGCAACCCACTCCCCAAAAACAATCAGCTGTTGAAAACCCTATGAACAGCAGAGAAGCACTGACAATAGTGTTTCCCCTGTTGTATGTAGGGTCGCTATGAGTGGGATACCGACTAGATGGCACCTAACAACAACAATAACAACTGTCACAATCAAACCTCAGATCTCATCCTGTCTTTGAAAGTGGCCTCTGGCTGCCATGTCACAGAGCCACACCCACTGACCTTGAGGAACAAGACCCTCTCAGATGAGTGGACTCCAGGGCTCAGAGGTGGTTAGTGGGCAGCCCTGGCTACGTGGAGGCAAAACCATCAGCGCCTGCCAGGGTGGCATCAGAGTCTGGGGCCCAGGGAGATTAGCCACGGAAAGGAAGTCTCCACCCCAGTCCTATGTGTTGGGGAGACGGTGCTTGGAGGAGAGGAGGGCAGTGAGTTTGATGGGGGTGGTCTAATGGGGTGAGCTTCCTGTAAGAAAAGGGTTGAGGGGGCAGGCAGGGCCGCATCACGGACAGTGTGGAGATGTGACCCACCATACCCCACCTGCGTGGGTCAGCAGAGCTCCCCCACCCATGCAGCCACCTGCCAGAGGAAGGTCTTCAGGGGGAATGACAGCAGCAGTGAGTGGCGAGGCTGGGTCAGGCCAACATGGGAGGGCGGCAAGAAGACTCTGGGCAGCTGATGCCAAGAATGGGGCTGGGGGGGTGGGCTACGGGCTGGGAGGAAGAGGAGCTTGTGGTCCTTCGTGCAGGTGGCAGATGAGGGCATCTTCTTGGGTGTGGTCAGGACCTCGCCCCATGCACACCTGGCCTCGCACCCACGAGGCAGTGAGATGCCCTACCCTTGCCAGTTGTCCCTCTACTCCTCCTGCCCGGGGCTTTTTTCTGCCTCAGGGGTCCTGGTGGGTGAACTGCCCCTCTGTGTGCCCATGAGCCATCACCAAAGGCCTGTGCTTCCCTCACTGTCGCATCCCTCCCAGGGAACCCCTCCCCACACGGGCACACCCTGCACAGACCGCCTTTACCCCTCACTCTGGGCTCCTCTCCACTGGGCCCAGGACGTCCCACCCTGCGGTCTGAGAGGTCACACCCTTCCGGACACCTTGCCAGGAGTTCCATGCTGTCCCTGCCACCACCATGCCCATGTTCCTGTCCCAAGGCTTATTCCTTCCCAACGCTCTCCTCCTGCCGAGGCAGCTGCACAGACACTGCGATCCCCCCACCCAGGTTGTTGGGACCTGGTCCTGCCCTCCCTCCAGAAATGCCGTGGAACATCCCTGCCCCACTCAGCCCTCAGTGCCCTCCCGCCTGGGGTGGCACGGCTACCTCTCTGACAAAGCCCCCAACGCCTGCTGGGCATTCTACGGTGCCAGCCTTGCCCTGACCCTGTGCACCGGTCCTCAGAGTAACCGAGAGCAAGTTTCCAGGTGTGGTTAGGAGACGCAGGGAGCAGGCAACCTGCCCAGGGCCCTGCTGCTTGGACGTGCCAATTCTGCCTCTAGTGAGGTCCACCTGACCCCTCCCCACTGGGCATGCCCACCCTCCCGGGGGGCACACAGGCACCCCAGCCTTCGCTCCCAGTGTGAAGTCGGGAACGGGTCAGCCCAAGAGTGTGCCTGGGTTCATAGTGAGTTTGTGATTCTGAGGATCTCATAAGCCGGTGGAGGGGTCAGGGGATCAGCCGGCAGAGAGGCAGCTGGACAGGTGTGAAGCCCGGCAGAGCTGCCCGCCACCCCCGAGGCTGCCTGTCACACGGCGTCTGTGTTGCCCACACAACATGCCAAGCGGTCAGGTCCGCAGGACGAGGCCCCATCCTCATGTGGGTTCAGGCCCGTGGGAGCTCAGGGAGGGACCTCAGAGGCAGCCCTGGCCGAGCCAGAGCGCCCCGCATTCTCTCCCTGGCCCCGCTGGCGTTGCGCTTTAGAGATGAGACTCTCGGCAGGTGGGAAGTGCCCCAGAGCACCAGGTCACCCCTCGGGGGCACGTTCTACCCACGGCGCTGCCATGGCCAGGCTGGATGCTAAGAGGAGGGGGCAAGACACAGAGAGCCTGGCCCCAGGATGTCCCCGGCCCTTCATGGAGGGGCCAGTCACTCGATTTCACCACCCATCCTCTTAACACCAGCAACGTACACACCCAGGCTCACACGTGCACATGTCCACACACACGCCCATTCCACACACACGCACACGTGCACACAAACGCATGCGTTCACATATACGCATGCGTCCACACGTGAGCTGGACCCCCTGCACGAGCCACACCTCGCAGGCTGGGCTCAGCCTGATGACTGATATTCTGACCTGGGCACTGGGGACAGCAGGGCAGGACGGAGCAGAGGTGGCCCAGCACAGGAAGCAGGGCTCACTGCGAGCTCCACCTGCTGCTGTCTGCGGTAGGGCCAGCCTAGATGAAGCCAGGTGAGCACCCAGGCCAGGGAAGGCTTGCTGGGCAAAGAAAGGCTGTGGGGCCATGCAGCGGGGAGGGCGCTGACAAGAGCCGGCCAGTTCTGGGCTGACCCCATAAGGCTGAGCAGTGGTGGCCCCAGCGGGGAAAGCCCCTGGACATGCTAGCCTGGGTAGAGCCTGAGTGACCATTCACTGCTGGCCCCATAAGGCTGAGCGGTGGTGGCCCCAGCGGGGAAAGCCCCTGGACATGCTAGCCTGGGTAGAGCCTGGGTGGCCGCTCACTGCCTCCTTGGCAGGAAGTGGAGAGAGTTCCGGGCAGTTCGGGGGAGGGGGGACAGCACCCGAACAACTTCCGTCCCTGACCTGATCTGCCCCCAGCCCGGGATCGAGGGAGTCCTGCTGTCTCACTGCAGGCAGGTAGCTTTCCAAAGTCCCATGCCACAGTGGCTTGACCCACCGGGGGACGGCAGGAAGAGCCTCTGCCCACGGGCCAGCATGTCGGGCACCTCGGCTCCCCTGGTGCCTTGTGGATGGGCCACCAGGTGGGAGGCAGTGGGGAGGAGGCTCTGTGCACCAGGTGGCCCCACAGAGCTACCGCCCCAGGGGGGAAAACAGGAGGAACCCAGAACTGGGCCTGAGAGGGGGCGCCGGCAGAGCCCATGCCTACCTTGGCCGAGCCTGGGCCCTGGGAGGGTCGGTGGGGCTGGACCGAGGTGGCTGGGAGGCCCAAGGAGGCTCCCGCAGGCGGCCAGTGGCAGCGGCGTCTTGGTTGCCTGGGTGATGACATTGGACTCTCAATGTGGCAGTGTGGCCAGCCTAGAAGTGAAGGGCAGGGGGCAAGGGGCGGAGCTTGGCCCAGAGCCCAGGGCTGGGAACATGCCACTAGTTGTGCGTACTCTTTCTGGCCTGGGCCCCTGACCCCCACCCTCCCCGCAGGGTTCCGGGGGCTGGGGGTCAGGGGTTGGGCATTGGGCCAGGCTCCTACTACACAAGAAGCGGAGTTCTGGGAGGCGGCCAGCTAGGATCCCGAGGGGGCTGGCTCCGCCTGTTTCTGCTCCTTGTAGACATTTCCAAGCACGCACAGGCAGGAGACAGCATGGGGAGCCCACGGACCCATCCCCACCTGGCGTCTGTCTTCCTGCCTTGCTTCCCTCCCGGCAGCATTTCAGAGCAAACTGCACTGATTCCAACTCAGCTGCCTTAAGCCAGTGAGGTGTCCAGCTGACGAGGGCCCCTCGTGTGAAATACTAGGTCAGAGCATGCGATGGCTTGTGCCCAGCTGGTGGGGACACCTGGTGCTTCTCCAGGTTCCTGAAAGGCAGGCAGGGGGAGCCAGCTTCTGTGCCACCCCAGCAGGAACACACATGCCATCCCCCAGGGACACAGCTGCCGGCTCAGACCACGGCCCAGTCTGCTCCCTGGCCTGAAGGGCTGGTGACACAAGTGGCCGTGGCCGTGGCTGGGGATGGGGGCACTCGGCAAGGACTTCAGCACGTATTTTTGCAGTGCCTTTCTGCCATGAGACGTGAGTTAAAAAGCCATTCCTTCCACGCTCTGGCCCCGGACCGGGGCGCTACGTATGCCAGGTGGTCCAGATGGGAATGTCAAGAATGCTTGCGGATGGCCATCAGGGCAAGAGGGAGTGGACGGTGCGGGGTGCTGTGGCTGCTGTAACAAATTCAGTGGCTGAAAACCATGCACCCTTGCAGAGCATGCAAGCTCAAGGCCCTGGGTTCAACCCCCAGTACCAGGAAAAAAAAAACATGCACCTTTATTCTCTGAGAGCTCTGGAGGTCAGAGTCCCAAATGGGTGTCACGGAGGTACAGTTGGGCTGTGGCGGGGCTGCTTCCCTCTGGAGGCTCCGGGGAACTGGTCCCTGCACCTCTCCAGCCGCTCCAGGAGCCCCTTCCACCGTCTTCGAAGCGCATGCCTACACCCTCTGCTCCCAGGATGGCACCTCTTGCCAACTCTCACCTTCCCACTGCCCTCTGGTGACACTGGGCTGCCTGGGAGCCCAGGGCCATGGTCCCTTTGGCCAGGTGAAACAGCACAACCATAATTCCCGGAGGGCAGTTTCCCACCTGCCTTAAGTGTTTGTTCCCCCAAAGATCTGTCTCCTGAGCTGCGTGTGCAGGTCGGTCCTCAGCCTCTCTGAGCCTTGGGGTTTTATATTGTTGTTATTGTTGTTGTTAGGTGCCGTTGAGTCGAATCCGACTCATAGCGACCCTCATAGGGTTTTCAATGGCTGACTGTTTCAGGATTGCCTTAGGAGTGGATTGCCACGTCCTTCTCCCATTTTTTGTGGTGCTCGGAATCGAACTCGGGACCTCAGAGACTGCAGAGCACCGCTCTACCAACTGAGCTAAATCCCAGCCCCAAAATTGCACAGTCATTTTTTTTTTTTGCAGTGACCACAGGAAATTAACAGTTCTACAAAATTCTTGGGGTTGAAATGCCTGCATCAGGTTGGCGGGGCAGGCTGTGGCCAGGTGCAAAGCCCTACAGCAGTATTTACTCGTTTCTGAGGTTGAAGGGCTCTCTTATCACAGGATATGCCAACAGCACAGTTGGCTTTAAAAAACCATAACAGAAGCCGGGCGCGGTGGCACACGCCTGTAATCCCAGCAGCTCGGGAGGCAGAGGCAGGAGGATTGCAAGTTCGAGACTAGAGGCAGTCTGCATAACTTAGCAAGACCCTGTCTCAAAAAAGGAAAAAAATGGGCTGGGGGTACAGCTCAGTGGTCCAGCACTTGCAGAGCATGCAGGTGTGAGGCCCTGGGTTCAATCCCCAATACTGTAAACAACAACAACAACAACAACATAATGGTGTCTGCCTCATCCTCCCCTGCAGCCCTATCCCTGACGGCACACGTTGTGGGTGAAGGCTGATGTGTTTGGTTTTGTTCTTTACAAGGAACACCTGGTCGGTGGGATCCTGTTTTGTGGGTACCATTTTGGCCAAACGTTCACCCGTTTTGGCAGACCTGATGGCCCCCAGCTGCCTCCAGTGGCTTTCTAAAAGCTCAGGGCGTGGACTGGAGAGCCGGAGTGGCTGGAGATGCCCTGCTTGTTTCGCCGCTGTTTCTGATGCCCCCCATCTCAAGCCCAAGCACACCTCATCCTGTTTCGGGGAGCACAGGTATCCTTGGCCCGCACATTCTTGCTCCAGCAATCATCAACCCAGTTTCTACTCTCACAGCCTGGACTTGGCAGGGTGGAACTTGGCAGGGAGTGGGGACAGCACCAGAACAACTTCTGGCCTGATCTGCCCCCAGCCCAAGATTGAGGGAGCCCTGCTGTCCCACTCCAGGCAGGTAGCTTTCCAAAGTCCCATGCCACAGTGGCTTGGCCCACCGGGGGACAGCAGGAAGAGCCTCTGCCCACGGGCCAGCTTGTCGGGCGCCTCAGCTCCCCTGGTGCCTTGTGGATGGGCCACCAGGTGGGAGGCAGTGGGGAGGAGGCTCTGTGCACCAGGTGACCCCACGGAGCCACCGCCAATATGGGCTTTCCACCGAGCTACTGAAAGACAGTGGCTGAGCCCAGCAAGGTTTGGTTCTCTAGCCCAGAACAGGGCTGCTAGGCAGCAGGCGCTCCGTCACGAATGGCCGAATGAATGAATGAATGAATGACATCCTGAGTGACATGCTGATTGGCTCAGCTCTACCATTCCCCTTCTGAATATGGAAATCCAAAAAGCTCAGAAAATCAAAGGCTCACCCCATTGTGGTCCTACCTCTGCTGGGAGCAGAAGCCCTGGACCAGCCCTGGCCACCCATGTGCTGCTGCAGAAAGGTGAATGGGGCTGACGCCAGGTGGGGTGTGCCATCGGGCCTTTGCTGGGCTTAGGAACACGACTCAAGCACTAAGCTACTCGTGTAAATAAATATTTTATAAAAATATCGTTTAAGCCGGGCGCGGTGGCGCACACCTGTTATCCCAGCAGCTCAGGAGGCAGAGGCAGGAGGATAGCAAGTTCGAGAACAGAGGCAGTCTGTGTAACTTATTGAGACCCTGTCTCAAAAAGTAAAAAAAAAAAAATGATCTGGAGGCACAGCTCAGTGGTCCAGCACTTGCAAAGCATGCAGGCACGAGGTCCTGGGTTCAACCTCCAGTACCAAAAAAAAAATCAAAGATGACACAGTGTTGGTCCTGGCGTTTGGAAGTCAAGACAGAGGGCTGGAGTTAATCCAGACAGTAAGGTTGTCCTGGGGCCAAGGGCAGAGGGCAGGGCCCATCCAGTTTGCAAACCCCTCTCCAATCTCTGTAGCCCTGTGAAACACTGACACCTTGCTGAGAAAGGGGCACGAGGTCAAGGGCAACACTGGCAGGACATCCTCATGCCCAGCGCTCAGATAAGACTTTCCCATGGCCCCCTGTGGGGAGATGTCCCCTCATCTTATGAAAACAGAGCTCAGAGAGGTCCATGGGGAGTGGCAGGTCTGGGGTGGGCTTGAGTCCACGTCTGCTGATTCTGGAGTCACCCTCCCTCTCTCACCATGACGTTTGTCCCCTTCTGGCATTGTGGACTTTTTTTTTTTTTGGTGGTACTGGGGGTTGAAGCCAGGGCCTCGTGCTTGCATGCTCTGAGATGCACCCCCAGCCCATTTTTTTTTTTACTTTTTGAGACAAGGTCTCGCTAAATTTTGCAGACTGCTTCTGGTCTCGAACTTGGGATCCTCCTGCCTCCGCCTCCCCAGCCGCTGGGATTGCAGGCGTGCGCCACCGCACCCGGCTGGCATTGTGGACTTTTGTCAATGAAATTCCACATCCCTGGGCATGGCTCAAATTTCAAAGAATGCAGTAGAGCCCAGACAAGGGCGGGTGAGATGGAGAAGAGAAAACGGGAGGAGTTTTCATCATAACCAAGGAAAGAAAGACGGGTTTGCAAGTGAAGGTCCTGGTGTTTCTCAGAAGGACTCCGGAGTCAGACAGCGACGAAAGACAGAGACGTACCGAGGGTCTGTGTCTCCATGGTGATTTATATGCATCCCTCACACGGGTCCTTCTTGGTTCAAATGTGGTGGCATAAACGGCTGTACATGCCACAGGCACAGCAGAGCCTGTTTAGGGTCCAGTGCTTTCAAAAGTCACATTGACTAAATGAAGATTGGGCAGTACTCTCGGAGCTGCATCCACCTCAATCTTTCAATGCCTGATCTTGCTATTTTCATCCGAATTCATCATTTTCACCCTCATCCAATTAGTGTCCTGTTTACCGATACCTCATTTTTTAATTTGCAGCTTCATTCTGAAAGCCTGGGTACGCTTTCACAACTTGGTCTTTCCTCCCTCATTACTGCCAAATAATTAGTTGCGGAGCCGTCCCTGATCAAAAATTAAGGACCCAGAAGCAAGCTGGGGCATGCCCTACTCCAAAAGACAGAAATGACAGGAAGCTCTTCTAATTACGCGGGTTTGTTGACGGTCATTGACGGGCAGGAGGCAAAGGATGTGGCAGTGGGGAGGAGGGCCCAGCAACCCTGTCTCGGCTGATCTGCAGCCGGCAGCCCAGCCTGGGGTTTGCTTCCCTGATTTATAGGCGAGACTCGCACGCCCCTTCTGTGATTTGGGAAGCCGACTCAATCTGCACTGCCCAGGTGCAAATTCCCAAGGAACCAAAGAAATGGGGCCTGGAGAAAGGATGGCAGTTATGGAACCCTGTCCTGTCCAGGCCACCACGGTTCACAGGAAGTGCTCGCTTCCACACAGGGAATGGGCCTTCCCCTTGGGGCCTACAGCCGGCGAGGGCTGTGGGGCTCCTGCAGCAGTAAGAGCCCTGTCTGCTGCTGGCCAAGGCCCCGCACACCCTCTCCTCATCTCACAGGCCAGTAGGACCCACGCTGGAGCCTGGGCTGCCCTTTGTGTCCCCAACTACGACAAGACCCCCTCCCTGCCACAGGCCAGTGGAGCTGAGAAGTGCCAGGTGCATGTGTGAGCAGAGTGGCCTCCATCTGCCAGGTGGGTCCCCCTGAGGTGGGCCTGGAGGCTTCAAAGCGAAGCCCCAAGCTGGGCGTGGTGGTGCACACCTGTAATCCCAGCGGCTCGGGAGCAGCCGCAGCCTCCCCAGACAGCCAGGTGTGGAGGCAGGTGGGCAGCTCATGATTCCCAGGCAGGAGGATCGCAAGTTCGAGACCAGAGGCAGTCTGTGTAATTTAGCGAGACCCTGTCTAACAAAAGTAAAAATATGGGCTGGGGGTACAGCTTGGTGGTCCAGCACTTGCAAAATATGCAAGCGCAAGACCCTGGGTTCAACCCCCAGTACCACACACATACAAAAAAAGCAAAGCCCCCACAAAGGGAAGCTAACCCCTCGGGGAGGAAACACAGTTGGGACGCCCAGGAAATGATGCAGGAGGGGTGGGGCGGCTTCTTTGCTCACCGTGAGGGACCCAGGGAAAGGCAGGTGTCCTCCCCACCAGGAGCTGCCACCCAATTAGCACGGCTTCCCCAGACGCCCGCCCCAAAGGGTGGCACCTTGGAGCAGCAGGTGAGCTATTAGAGCCCTCTGCTCCCCTGGGAGGAACCGCCATCTGCCACCGGGCAGGGACGCTTTGGAGACAGGTCCTCCGCAGGCGTGTAACCCTGAGCAGGCTGCCAAAGCCCAGGCCCTGCCCACACCAGGCCCCGCCCCTGGCTGGCAATGCCCAAGCCAGGCTGTGCCAGGCTGGTGGGAGAAGAGGGGGCTGGGCCAGCTTTCCCGGGCACCTGGGGTCCCTGCACTGGCCTCAGGGGTTCTCAGGTGTCACCCGCTGTGCTGCGAGAGAGCAGCCGCAGCCTCCCCAGACAGCCAGGTGTGGAGGCAGATGGGCAGCTCGTGACTCCCAGGGACACGCTAATGTGGTGCGTGGCATGGTGGCAGCTGAGAATGTCCGTCCCTCCTCCCCTGAAGAAGGGCTGTAGGACCTCCTGGGGCGGCATGTGGAGGAAGGAGCCACACGGGGGGCACAGAGCCAAAGCAGAGCCCGCAGGCCTTGCTGCGGCCCCGGCGGGTTCCCTTTGTCCTCCCGTTGCACTTGTGCACAGCTGGCCACCCTGCACAAACTTGGGGCGGGTCAGAAAAGACCCATTTCTTTGGGTCTTTGTTCTGAAGGCCTTAGGGCCACGCAAAGTACGGGCGTTAAGTCAGTCTGAGCGCTTTCCTGTGACCCCCCCGCCTTATTTCAGGGCCTCAGCTGGACCTTGCAATGGGCAGGGGCAGCCCAACAGCAGTCTCTGCTCTTGGCCACTGTACTGATCCTCTGGGCTTCTGTTCCCCCGACGGTCAATAGGGAAATAAACACCGATGGATGTTGTTGTTAGTTGCTGTTGAGTCGGCATCCGACTCATAGCGACCCTATGTACAACAGGCGAAACACTATTGTCAGTGCTTCTCTGCTGTTCATAGGGTTTTCAATGGCGGATTGATTTTTGGGAGTGGATTGCCGGGTCCATCTCCTAAGCCTACAGCACCTGGTGTTTCCAGGAGGTCTCCCATCCAAGTACTAACCAGGCCCGACCCTGCTTAGCTTCCAAGATCTGACAGGATCAGATGCCACAGGGCTATGGCTGCAGGCACACTGATGGATTGCAGATGAGAAAAGTGCCAGTCCATGGCTTGCGCTGACAGCAGAGGAAGCACCAAGCGTGGCTTCTTTGTCCTGGCTGCCACTCAGCCATGCACCCCAAGCACAGATGGGAACACAGAGGTAAACTTCCCTCACGGGGAGGGATTGTCTCTGAAGATCCTGCTGCCCTCACCCCGGGGGCCCCTCCTCCCCTGCAGCCTGCCTGGAGCCTCCCTGGGCCAGCTCAGGCCACCTCCGCCACAGCCTGGCTCTTTGGGAAAGATGAGTCCGCATCCACAGCCTGTAGAATGTCCCTCTAGTGCCTCCTGCCACACCTCCACAGCCCTGAGACTTATGTCGAGGTTCGGGACACAGCACCCCAAAATATGACCGTAACAGGCTAGACTATGCCACCCCAAAACACGCCTGTGGAGCCCATTGAGTGTTACAAGCCGGTGTTTTGAGAGACTGCAGGCACCAGCAGCACTGAAAAGCTGCCCTTCTGTAGGAGCCAGTAACATCTGTAAAGGACATGTCTTTCATTAGGACAGGCGTCTGCCCCAGGAGGACAGCGGCTCTGGACAGCTTTCGGCACCAGGGAGTCCCATATGTGCACAGAAAGTCACCTTCCATTCACCATTCACTCCCCGCTCGCCCTCCCACATTTGTCTCTGCCACCCCCAGAACCCAAGCCCCTGTCCCTTTCCGCAGCTCAGGCTGACGCATAAGCAGCGGTCACCTGTGGCACATTTGTGTGGGGCTCCGTGCCTCTGAGCGTGACTGAAACTTCTTTCTTCCTCCTCCCCTGTCTCATGCCATTTCCCTTCCCTACAGTTTGGAGGGGCTGGGATTTAGCTCAGTTGGTAGAGCGCTGCTCTGCAGTCTCTGAGGTCCCGAGTTCAATTCCCAGCACCGCAAAATGGGAGAAGGATGTGGCAATCCACTCCCAAGGCAATCCTGAAACAGTCAGCCATTGAAAACCCTATGAGGGTTGCTATGAGTTGGACTTGACTTGACGGCACCTAACAACAACCATAACAGTTTGGTGAGTCTGTAGTGGTAACCCTGTGGCATCCAATCCTGTCAGTTCTTACAAGCTAAGCAGGGTCGGGCCCCGTTAGTACTTGGATGGGAGACCACCTGGGAACACCAGCTGCTGTAGGCTTGGGAGATGGACCCGGCAGCCCACTCCCAAAAATCAATCCACCATTGAAAACCCTATGAACAGCAGAGAAGCACTGACAATAGTGTTTCCCCTTTTGTACATGGGGTCACTATGAGTCAGATACGGACTCCACATAACCTAACAACAACAACAACAGTTTGGTGACTGCAAATGACCTCAGTGCCTGGGACATGCTCATGCCAGGACTGTGGCATCTTCAGGACCCTGAGCCCCACAACGGTCAGAGTTCTCACCATGCCAGGCTCCCAGGTCCTACCCCGGGTGGTGGCAACAAGACGAGCCAGGGCCTCAGCCCTTCGACATTTGGATCACAGGGGAACAATGTGCAGTAGATCTTGTAAAGCCCTGGAGTGTTGTTTGTTTGTTTGTTTGTTTGTTTGTTATGGTATGAGAGAGGGGGCCAGGGTTGCCCCCACACCACACCAGGCGAGTGCTCTGCCCCCCAGCTGCATCCCCAGCTCAGTGGCTTGGGCGGCTGTTGGGGATTTTTAAAGCACGCCATAAATAGGGTCCCTCTAACCAGCATGGGGCTGGGATTTAGCTCAGTTGGTAGAGCGCTGCTCTGCAGTCTCTGAGGTCCTGAGTTCGATTCCCAGCACCGCAAAAATGGGAGAAGGACGTGGCAACCCACTCCCAAGGCAATCCCAAAACAATCAGCCATTGAAAACCCTATGAGAGTCGCTATGAGTCAGACTCAACGGCACCTAACAACAACAACAACAACAACCAGCATGAGGGGCTAACACTCAAGCTACATTCTACTCACTCCTTTGTTCCCCCTCCCATTGAGTGAGCAAAGATGGCCCCTGACCAGCCTGACCAGCCTCAACCACCTCAATTTTGATTGGCTACCCCTAGCACCCCAGTTAAATAACTGCCCCTATCTGGCAGGTATGACAGTTTACCTGTTGTATCTGTCAGGAATGTGCCCTGATTGGTTGCTCCAGGAACACACCCCCTCCCAGGAGCCTATATAAGCAAGCTCCTGGACCCCACCTTCACCCTCTTGTTTTCACCTGCTACCGGACTCCATCACCTTGACCCAGAGCTCCCCAATCCTGTGGAAGACCACCTAGCAAGCCGACGAGTCAAGACCAGGGGCCTCGAAGCGCCGAAGTCTACAAGCAAACCACGAAGAGCCTCCCAATTCCTCCCATCCTTGGGAAGGAGGGAGGCAGAGAAGGCGAGCTGTGAGAGTCAAGATCACCGGACCTCCAGCCCAGCAGAACACCAACTGCTTGTAGCTCTGCCTTTAAGGCTGAGCTGTACCATCAGTGAGCCTGCAGCATTCTATGCTGCAGGCTTAGAGCTAGCACTTGAGCACTTGACAGGGGCTGCTTGCTGGTTGCACCCCACTTGGGGAGTAACCCAGTAAACCTTCCCTCTCCTGTTTTCCATAGAAGATCTCCTGAGGTCCTTCTTTGGCACCTCTGGCCACTACACCAACCCGGTCCAGTGGGTCCCCGATACCCACTTGGTGTCAGGGCAAGGCTCTGACCTCTGCTGGGCCTAAGCCGAACCCCGACAGGTGGCATGAGAACTGCTGCTTCCTGACCCTCCCTTCCGCTCTGTCTCCCTGGCATTTGCTGGGCAGAGGGGAGTCCCGGGCCCTGCGAGGCGGTTGCTGAGGTGAGGGTTCTCACCGGCCTGGCATTTGTGTGCACGACTTTGCCATGGGTCCCAGAGACAAAACCGGCTGTGGCTCCCCTTTGCCTTGTCTCATGTCCTGTGCTTGACCCGTGGGAGTGCCGTCTGCTCCCTGCCAGCGGGCCCAATGCCGGCCTGCAGTGGGCAGAGCTGAGTGGGTCCTCCAACAGCACTGCTCCAGAGCTTTGTCTACACAGGAGGGCCCGGTCCATCAGGGACTTCTGTCCTCTCACCCTCGATGCCTGGTTAGCGTGGCCAAGGTGCCCTCCCCACAGCACCTGCCCCGTGTCCATCACAGGACCCACAGGCCTGTGACTGGCTGACCGACACTACCTGGGGGACAATCTGCACACACTGCCCCATTCACCTGTGGCAATGCGGTCTCTCTCTGGCCATGGACTTTTTGGCCCTTGGGGGCTGTTTCTGCACCCTCATTCAAGGACACCTCTTTCATCCATGCTTGTCATAAAATTCTTTCTGGTTTTGTGTTGAGTTGCTAGATAAGTACGTTTGACGTGGGGGAGACAGAGAGGGCAGGCGGGAGAAGGGGTGGAGAGAGAGAGGGAGGGAGGGGGAGGGAGGGAAAGAGAGCGCGCTCAGTACTGCCAGGAACTTTGACTATTGGTGTGGCTGAAATTGGACAATAAGGTATTGGAAAGGATTTTTTTAGGGCTTTGCGATCACAGGTTGGCCACGCTGGAGGCCGAGAGGCTGAGCTGGGCAGGCTTCGCGCTACGTCCCCAAGGCCTCCTCTCTGAAGCTAATGCGGGGCTGTCTGCTCTGAGAGAAAGCAAGCCTTGAGCACCCCGAGTGGGAGAGCTGGTGAGAAGCCAGCGCTGCAGGCTCCAGCGTGCGCCTGCCAGGCAGGAGGTTCGCAAGCTGGCCGGCAGCCTGCGCTGCACGGTGAGACCTCTCTCAAGAAAGAAAAGACAAGGTGCGCAGCTCCAAACCAGAGCCCAGCATCATCTGGCTTCCATCCCTCCCTGGAAATCTGTCCCCTAGTTATGAAGGAGCAAAGTGAAGACAGGGCAGTTGGGGGTGGTGCCCTTGGTATCACGTATTTTTTTTCCTCAGTCTTGGGGGTTCGAACCCAGGGCCCCACCATCATAAGCAGGTACTCTACCACGGAGCTGCACCTCCAGCCCCTTTTTAGTTTATTTTTGTTTGTTTGTTTGTTTTGAGACTGGGTCTTGCTAAGTTGCACAGGCTGCCTTTGGCCTCAAACACATGATCCTCCTGCCTCAGCCCCCTGAGTCCCTGGGATGACAGGGGGCGGCCTGACACGTGGCCTGATATCATTTCTTTGAGGAATCAATAACTACTGCCCTTGCCTTGCAAACTGAGTCTCTACAAAAACAGAAACCGCCTATTTAGAAGAAATTCAAAAGCCTGCGCATCATTCTTTTTTTTTTTTTTTTTTGCAGTACTGGGGGTTGAACCCAGGGTCTCGTGCCTGCATGCTCTGCAAGTGCAGGACAACTGAGCTGCACCCATAGCCCTTTTTTTTTTTTTTTTTTTTTTTAACTTTTTGAGACAGGGTCTCGCTAAATTACGCAGACTGCCTCTGGTCTTGAACTTGTGATCCTCCTGCCTCCGCCTCCCGAGCTGCTGGGATTACAGGCGTGCGCCACCACGCCCAGCTCCCTGTGCATCATTCTTACCACCCCCCAACCTCACCTGCTCCCCTGGACACGCTTGTGGATATTGTAAAAGACCATGATATTGAAGGAGACCACGTTGCACTTAGGAAAAAGAAGGAAACATTGACATAGGAATCACTGGAGACCCCTCATAACAGGCAACTGTTTCCCAAAACTCCTTAGGGAGAAGTTGCCTTCATTCTCCACATCTTTGTAGTGTGATCTGTCCGCCCTGTCCTAGTTGAGGGCCACACCTCTGCAAATGCCAGCTTCAGAGAGATGACTCCCATCAGGAGAAAAAGAAGCTATCTAAAAACTGGTGAGTGAAAAATCTTAAATCTTTCCCACAACTGTTAGTAGAAAGCTTTGGCCATTGAAGCAGTTAGCCTTAATTTATTCCCTCTTCCCGGGCCATTTACATGCTGGTGAGTTCCAGATCTCAGAACGAAAGCTGTAGCACCTTTGCTCCACCTGCATGTCACGGGGGCAGGTATGTTACATGTATGCTATGGCTTTCTGCCTCCACGCAGTGTTAACAAAACTAACGTATGGGAGAGCTCTGTTTAATTACTTAAAGAGAAATAAGCACCTACATAAATCAAGTGTGCCTGACACTCTCAGAAAGAGTAGAAATTCAGTTCCCGTGAGATGGAATGAGCTTTCATAAATAAAAGGTAGCTTAAGTGTGGGGGTTTAGTTTAAGTAGGCACGTCTGCCCCGTTGTCTGCATCAAATACAACGGTTACACTATCTGGGTTTCCTGGTCTTCAACCCAGGAGCCAAGGAGCATGTGGCAGTGTGCTGTCCCTTACCCCACCTCCTACCTGTCAGCATGGCAGGAAGACAAACAAAAGGCCTGGGTGTAACTTTGGGGTTTTGCTTTCCTGACACTTGCCTAATCTACACACGCTGTAAAAATATTTACCAGGGAAGTAACTTCAGGTGACAGCTACCTTTGTTTAAAAACATGAGATTTTGATAGAAGTTCTCCTGAGATTTTCGAAAGTAATCCAGGCACCATTGTTAAAAACAAGAAAATTAAATAGGCATCAGTGGGACAAAACTTTATAAACAAACTTTTCAATAATAATTATGTCAAACAATATGCCTGCTATAGCCAGGCACGCCTCTAATCCAGGGACTCAGGAGGATGAGGCAGGAGGATGACAAGCTGGAAGCCAGAGGAAGGCTGTGCAACTTAGCCAGACCCTGTCTCAAAATAAAAAATAAAAAAGGGGTTGGGGTGCAGCCCAGTAGTAGAGCATTTGCAAAGTATGTACAAGGCCCTGGGTTCAACCCTCAAGCACAGAAAACACTACAAAACAATATACCAACTTCAAAAATAGTTTTCAAAGCTGGGCACAGTGGCGCATGCCTGTAATCCCAGCAGCTCAGGAGGCGGAGGCAGGAGGATCGCAAGTTTGAGACCAGAGGCAGTCTGCGTAACTTACCGAGACCCTGTCTCAAAAAGTAAAAAAAAAAAAAAAAAAAAATGGACTGAGGGCGCAACTCAGTGGTCCAGCACTTGGAGAGCATGCAAGCACAAGGCCCTGGGTTCAACCCATAGTACCACCAAAAAAAAAATAGTTTTCAAAAATCTCTTGGGTAACTTCCTCCCTCCAAGTTATGCTAAGCTAAACTAAAGGATGAAAATCCCTTGTCCTTTCTAAAATAAGAGCACACTGAAAAATGAATAATGATTGTAAATTGAAGCTTTTCTGCTTTGGGCTTCTTTTTGTTGTTCTGTTGTTGGCTTATTTGTTTTTTGTGGTGCTTGGGCTCTAACCCAGGGCCTTGTGCATGCTAGGCAAGTTTCTGCCACTGAGCTACATTCCTGGCCCTATGTTTAGCTTCTTATGATGAAAGCACCTGCAGCCATACCACCCTGCAGTCAGATCCTGCCAGATCTCAGAAGCTAAGCAGGGTTGGGCCTGGTTAGTACATCCAGCCTGGGGGACTCGTTTTCCTACACTATATTTGACAGTGCCTCTTTGCTATTCATAGGGCTTTTCAATGGCTGATTGTTTCTGGAGTTGGCTACCGGATCCTTCTCCCTAGTCTGTCTTAATCTGGAAACTGAGCTGAAACCTGTCCACCACAAGTGGCCCTGTTGGCATCTGAAATACCAGTGGCACAGCTTTCAACATCACAGCAACATGGAAACCCCCACAGCATGACAAGCTGACAGACACGTGGGGGCTTAACATAAGTATTAACATCAAAAGTAAACTTGTAGGTTGGGCTGTACCTCAGTGGTACAGTGCTTGCACTGGGCCTCAGTTTCCATCTCTAGCACTGAAAAAAGAAATAGCCAATGCAAAGCTAGATTTTCTTTTTCTTTTTATCTTTTTCTTTCTTTTCTTTTCTTTTTCTTTTTGGCAGTACTTGGGGATTGAACTCGGCCTCACACATACTTTGTAAGTGTTCTACCACTGAGTTGCACTCCCAGCCCATTTTTTTCTATTTTGAGTCCAGGTCTTGCTAAGTTGTACAGGCTACCTCTGCCCTCAAACTTGCAATTCTCCTGCCTCCACCTCCTGAGTCATGGAGATTACAGATGTGCACCGCCACAGCCAGCCACAAAGCTAGCTTTTCTTCTCTTTTATTTACCCCCACTTGTGTCAGCTTGTTGTCTTGTTGCTGTGATGCTGAAAGCTATGCCACTGGTACTTCAGATACCAGCAGGGCTGCCCATGACGGACAGGTTTCAGCTGAGACAGAACAGGGAGAAAGACCTAGCAGCCCAGGCCTGAAACAATTAGTGGTTTAAAAGCCTATGAATAGCAGAGAAGCACTGACTAATACAGCACCAGGAAAGAAGCCCCCAGGCTGGGAGGCATTCAAGAGATGACTGGGGAAGAGTTGCCTTTTCAAAATAAAGTCGATCTTAATGATGGGAATGGAGTAAAACTCCTGGGACCTCCTTTTGCTGATATGGCAAGACACAAAATGTTGTTGTTGTTAGGTGCTGTCAAGTCGGTATCCAACTCCTAGCGACCCTCATAGGGTTTTCAGTGGCTGACTGTTTCAGGATTGCCTTGGGAGTGGGTTGCCAGGTCCTTCTCCCATTTTTGCGGTACTGGGAATTGAACTCGGGACCTCAGAGACTGCAGTGCAGCACTCTACCAACTGAGCTAAATCCCAGCCCTGACACAAAATGAGAAGAAATATAATGGCTGCAACATGGGCTCAAATGTAGAAAGATCACGTTCATGGCACAGTGTCAGGAAGTGCTTCTGTCTGTTGTACATAGGGTTGCTATGAGTCAACTCAGTAGCACCTAACTACCACTACTTTTATCTTATATACATATCTTTTTTCAGTACTAGTGGTTGAACCCAGAGATTGATGCATGCTAGACAAGCACTCTACCACTGAGCCACATCTCCAGCCCCTTTTTTGTCTTTTATTCTGAGACAAGATCTCTCTAGATTGCACAGGCTGCCTCTGGCCTTGAATTTGCAATCCTCTTGCCTCTGTCTGTCATGTTGCTGGGATTACAGGCATGTGCCCTGGCAGCTGGCTTTTTCTTCTCTTTTAAAAAACAAAGTTTTCCTGGAGGATTGCTTTGCTCTTAATAAGAGAGTCTGCAAGGGTTGTTTGCTTGTTTTTTGGGTTTTTCCTGCCTTTTCACTCATCTGCCAAGAAACTAAGATTTTTATGTTTTTTCAAAATAATTTCTTGTGGTTTATGTTGTCTTCGTTTGATTATTTAAGAAAACTGACTTTTCTCTATTAAAAGCTCTAAGGATTTTTGATTTTTCTTTAAGAAAACTAAGTATCTTTGTCTTTGAAATATTTAACTGAAACTTTGGTTAAATGATACTTAAGTGTTGTCTCCTAAAGATCTGTGATCATCTTTAACCAAATATTTTAATCCTTTGCTATTTTGATAACTTTCAAAAACCAGATTTGAAAGTCTTTTTTGACTAATTAACTAATTCTAATTAACACTGAGATCTTTCAGGTGGGAGCCTGGAATATCTCAAAAGAAGTTGTTCTTTTTTCTTACAGAGTGATATTAAACTAATTATGTTACATTCACATGGGAAGCATTGTCAAATAAATTATGTTTAGCTTTCATTGAGTTAGATTTGCATGGATATGTTATTAATATAAATGTTCTGAGAAGGATGTGAAATTCTGAGAAATCTGATATGTCCTGTATCAGTCACAGTTTCTAGTTATTTTCTTAAACTGTGCCATAAACAGAAAACCTTCTTTGCCAATTGCAGTATAATGAGGTCCATCAGATTATTAACCACATCGCTTTAAATCTTTTCCCATCTATAGATGGTTGATTGCTGTATACCGATGCTTTCCTGAACGTTTTTACAAGCAACTATAATCTTAAAGTATTCTGTCTTCAAAGAAGTTCATGAGAAGGACTGATTAGCACAGATTTCTGATAATATTAAGATCATACTCTTGGACTGTGTAGGAATTTCCAGAATTCTAAGGAAGAAAGTATTTGTAGCTTATAGAAATCTGATAGATTAGACATTTGTACACAGAATTGAAACTACCTGATCTCTCCTGAATGTGGAAACTACTAGTATTCTTATTTTCACAACAATAGAATTATTTACATAAGTTTAAAAAAACCTGGCTTGGTACCTGGCTTAAAGAGGTCCATGTCCCTACAGGCTGATGTTGTTGTTGTTAGGTGCCATCGGGTGGAGTCCGACTCATAGCAACCCTCATAGGGTTTTCAATGGCTGTTTCGGGATTGCCTTGGGAGTGGGTTGCCACGTCCTTCTCCCACTTTGCGGTGCTGGGAATTGAACTCAGGACCTCAGAGACTGCAGAGCAGCCTATCAACTGAGCTAAATCCCAGCCACTACAGGCTGATAAGGACTATAAATTTTGGGAGGCCCAGGAAACTTAAGAATATTTTGGGGACCTCTGGAAAGAGGAATTCACCTAAACATACAGAGATTGCAGGTGTATTCTGATAGCAAGTCCTTGGCTTGGCTTCCAACAGACTTTTAAGAAACCTCCAGAGACTTTTAAATTTGAATTTGATATTCATATTAACAGTTCCAGCAAAGCAGACTTAAAGGAAAACTATATACCACACACCACTTTGGCTGCACTTGTTTAAACAATCAGGTCAAGTTCAACAAGAATAAACTCTTTTTTAAAACAACTTAGACTCTTGTGATTACTGGTGGTGGAAATGGAAGTTACTATAGAGAAAAATGAACCAATAGATCCGTCCTAAAAGAAGTGCACATAGGGGGTCCCTTGGAAGCAAGGATGGCTAGACTTTGTCCCTGGAGAAGGACATCATGTTTGGGAAAGTGGTGGGTCAATGAAAAAAAGGAAGACCCTCAACTGGATGGATTGACACAGTGTCTGAAACAATGGGCTTAAACATATCAAAGTTCATGTGCCTAACAGAGTTGGGGAGTGTTTTGTTCTGTTGTACATAGGGTCCCTGTGAGTCAGACTTGACTTGATGGCAGCAAACAACAATAACATAGAGAAAATTTATGTTCTACAGAAAACTGTAATGTACCTGTTCCTAATCTCCTGGTTATTGTCCTAGGCTTCCTTACCTATGTATAACATGCACTAGATCCTGAATTCTTCTGGTTGCCTCCACTATCTGGCCACAGCTACCCAAACTAACATTTCTCATTTTCTTCCACTCTTCTGATTTGGAATCGTTGAGAACAAAACCCACCCTTTTCCCTGGAGTCCTCCAAACTGAACCTCCTGTGTGGACGATCCTTGTGCATCAGCTGGTGGCTGCCCAGACATCCCTGGAGCCACCGTGGGAAGGACCCTCAAAGCCCTGCACATAGAGCTCCCTGTTGCTGGCCCTCCAGAGCAGGAGGTGGTTTTTAATCCATTCCAGCTATTACCTTGTGCTCTGCTTTTGTGTCTGTGGAAAAGCCTCTTGCCTGGGTTATGGGGCAGGACACCAACTCTGCTTCTGCCCTGTGAACCTTCTTGGGGAAGCATCAGACAGGAGAATGGGGGGGAGGCTCAGGACAAGCCACCAGCATAGGGTTGTAGGCAACCAGAACGTGCCATTTTGACATTTTGCTTACTCTGAGCTAAAAGCAATGGATCAGAAGACGGCTCAGGCATGGCTGCGCCTCCACTGCCTCAAACACAGTGTCAACGTCCCCTGCATGAAGGAAATGGACGCTGAGAGAGACATGGTCTTCAGGAAAGGGGTCTGGAGCAGAGAGGAGCTGCTCCCAGACAACGTCTATGACCTGAGAGCAGCACATCGCAAAGCAAGGCGGCTCTCATTCACCGCCCACGGCCCCTGCCACCCCTAGAAGCCTTGAGCCCCTCTTCCCTCTGTGGCGGGGGCATACAGAGGGCTCCGTCATCCGGTCATACTTCTGTGTCTCCACTTCTGTCAGAGAGTTGTTTTACTCTCGTCTCTCTGTGCTACGTCCATTTAAGTCACAGCCTTCGGGGCCTCGAACAGTAGAAGGAAGCAGTGTTTCCTCTGTCACAGCTCGCTCTGTGGGGACCCTGACTCCACATCCAAATACCACGGACTATCCAGGTCACTGGCCCCTGGGTGCCCCCATGTCCCCTCCGCAGCCCTGAGACCTGCCTTCGGTGCCCTTGCTCCATCCCTGGCAGGGCCCTTTCTGCCACCTGCTTCTCCAGGCCTCCAGGGACCTTCCCTCTCTGTCCCACTCCCTCAGGGCACCTTTCCTGTCCCTCCACCCATGCTGACATCCTTGCCAACCTCTCCAGCTGCCCCTGCTGCACAAACAGCTTGGGCCAGCCTGGAAGACATGTCTTGCCCTTCTGGGGCTGCTTCCTGCTCAGTGGGTCTGGCTTCCATCCCTAACTCTGGGGGCAGCAGGACCCCTTCTTGGATGAGTGTTGTAAATGTGTAAAGTAACATACATAAGTGTTGGGGATTTTTCACAATGCACCCCACAACCAGGGTCCCTCATACTAGCCTGAGGGACTGACCTTTAGGTGACCCTGGGGCCACATTTCACTCACCCACTCCTACCCCTCCCATCAAGGGAGCAAAGATGGCCCCTGACCAGCCTGACCAGCCTCAACTACTTCAATTTTGATTGGCTACCGCTAGCATCTCAGTTAAATAACTGCCCCTACCTGGCAGGTATGACAGTTCACCTGCTGTACCTGTCAGGAATGTGCCCTGATTGGCTAACCCCAGTATACACCCCTCTCCGGGACCCTATATAAGCAGGGCTCCCGGACCCCCTTCACCCTTCATCTCTCACCGTCCCTCAACTGCTGTCTGGACCCCATCACCTTGATCCAGCGCTCCCCAATCCAGCAGAAGATCTCCAAGCAAGCTGACACGTCAAGATCAGGGGCCCTGAAGTGCTGAAGGATATAAGCAAGCCACGAAGAGCCTCCCAATTCCTCCCATCTCTGGGAAGGAGGGAGGCAGAGAAGGCGAGCTGCGAGAGTCAAGATCACTGGACCTCCAGCCCAGCAGAACACCAACTGCTTGTAGCTCTGCCTTTAAGGCTGAGCTGTTCCACCAATGAGCCTGCAGTATAGAATGCTGTAGGCTCTGAGCTAGCACTTGAGCACTTGACAGGGGCTGCTTGCTGGTTGCACCCCACTTGGGGAGCAACCCAAAAAACTTTCCCTCTCCTGTTTCCAGCAGAGGTCTCCAGAGGTCCTTCTTTGGCTCCTCTGGCCGCTACACCAACCCTTTCCAGTGGGTCCCCGATACCCACTTGGTGTCAGGGCAAGGCTCTGATCTCTGCTGGGCCTGAGCCAAACCCCAACACATAGGGTCACAGATTATTGAAATATAATTATTCTAGTGGGCTGAATGGCACTCTCTCCAAAGATACACCTGCCCAGAACCTCAGAACGCGATCTTATTTGGAATTTGGTCTCTTCAGGATGTGATTAAGGTAAGGCTCTCAAGGTAAGATCATCCTGGACTATCCAAGGGGGACTCAAATCTGATAACAAGTGCCCTTAAAAGTGACAGAAGAGGACAGCCCAGAGGTAAAAGCCATGTATGATACAGGCAGAGACTATAGATGCATCTAGAAGCCAATGAGCTACAAGAAGGACTGCTGGCAGCCACCAGCATCTAGGAGAGGCATGGACTTGAGTCTCCCTCCAAGACGCCAGCGGGACCCACCTCGGCCCACACCTGCACTTCACGCTTTCTGTCCTCCAGAATGTGCAACAATAAATTCCTGTTGTTTTAAGCCATCGGGTTTGTATCATTAGTTACACCAGGGGGAAATACTAAGAAGGGATGGCAATGCCATGGTTCTTTAGCACTTGGACTGCTCCGTGCTATAACACCACAGTCCTCAACCAACATGGTCAAGAGAATTCTAGTGTGGCACTCAACCACCTGTATGAGAAGCCGCTTACCCATGACGCTTCTGGGTGAAGAGGAAGGTGTCACTTTGCATATTGATTTCAAACAGTAAAGACTTGTCCTGCTGCTGGGTTAATGAGCTTGTGAGTTTTTACTAATACATACACACACACACGCACATGCACGCACGCACGCGCACACACACACACACACACACACACATATCATGAGGTTCCCCAACACATCTGCCAGTTTGCTGCACTGTGGGGGCTTGTGTGTTGCAATGAAGCTGAAAGCTATGCCTCTGGTAACTCAGATGCCAGCAGGGTCACCCATGGTGGACAGGTTTTCAGCTGAGCTTCCAAGCTAAGACAGATTAGGGAGTCAGACCTGGTAAACCACTCCAGAAACAATTAGTCATTGAAAACTCTATGAATAGCAAAGAAACACTGTCAAATATAGTGCAGGAAAATGAGCCCTCCAGGTTGGAAGGCACTCAAAAGACCACTGGGGAAGAGTTGCCTCCTCAAAGTAGAGTCTACCGTGATGACGGAAATGGAGTAAAGCCCCGGGACCTCCATTTGCTGATGTGGCACGACTCAAAATGAGGAGAAACAACTGTAAGCATCCATTAATAATTGGAACATGGAATGTATGCAGTGTGAATCCAGAAAAATTAGAAATCGTTAAGAGAAATGGAGCACATAAACATTGACATTCTAGGCATCAGTGAGCTAAAATGGACAGGCATGGGCCATTTTGAGCCAGTTAATCATATGGTCTACTATGCTGGGAATGACAAACTAAAGAGAATTGGGATTACGTTCTTCATCAAAAAAAGACATCTTAAGATCTGTCCTGAAATACAATGCTGTCAGAGATAGACTAATATCCATATGCCTACAAGGAAGGCCAGTTAATGTGACTATTATTCAAATTTATACACCCACCACAAATGAAGAAAGGGAAGATTTCTACCAGCTTCTGCAATCTGAAATAGATCAAACATGCAATCAACACATACTGATAATTACTGGTGACTGGAATGCAAAGATTGGAAACAAAGAAGGCTCAGTAGTTGGAAAATATGGCCTTGGTGACAGAAACAATGCTGGAGATCGCATGATAGAATTTTGTCAGACCAATGACCTATTCATTGCAAATACATTTTTTCACCAACATAAATGGTGACTATATACATGGACTTCACCAGATGGAACATACAAGAACCAAATTGGCTACATTATGTGGAAAGACACAATGGAAAAGTTCTATATCAAATGTCAGAACAAGACCATGTGTTGATTGTGGACCAGACCGTCAACTTCTCATATGCAAGTTCAAACTGAAACTGAAGAAAATTAGACCAAGTGTACGAGAATCAAGGTATAACCTTGAGTATATCCCACTTGAGTTCAGAGACCACCTCAAGAACAGGTTTAATGCATTAGACACAAATGATAGGAGACCAGATTAGTTGTGGCATGACATCAAAGATATCATTCAGGAAGAAAGCAAAAGGTTATTATAAAGTCAGGAAAAAATGGAAAGACCAAATTACATGTAAAAAGAGACTCTGGAACTTGCCCTTGAATGCCAAGCAGCTAAAGTAAAAGGAAGACATGATGAAGTTAAGGCACTAAACAGAAGATTTCAAAAGGCAATTCAAGAAGACAAAAACAAATATTATAATGACATGTGCAAAGAGCTAGAAACAGAAAACCAAAAGGGAAGAACATGCTCTGTGTTTCTCAATCTTAAGAAATTGAAGAAAAAAATCAAGCCTTGAGTAGCAACAGTAAAAACTTTACAGGGAAAATATTAAATGATGCAGGACACATCAAAAGAAGATGGAAGGAACACACACAGTCGTTACACAGAAAAGAATTGGTAGATGAGCAGCCATTTCAAGAGGCTGCATATGAAGAGGAGCCAATGGTATTGAAGAACAAAGTGGAAGCTGCCTTGAAGGAATTGGCAAAACACAAGGCTCCAGAAATTGATGGAATATGAATAGAAATATTTCAACAAACAGATATAGCACTGGAGGTGTTAACATGTTTGTGCCAACAGATTTGGAAAACAGCTACCTGGCCAACTGACTGGAAGAGAACCATATTTGTGCCTATTCCCAAAAAAGGGGGGGGGAGATCCAATCAAATGTGGAAACTATCAAACAGTATCACTAATATCACACACAAGCAAAATTTTACTAAAGATCATTCAAAAGTGACTATATAGCAGTATATAGACAGGGAAATGCTGGAAAATCAAGCCAGATTCAGAAGAGGGTGGACAACCAGGGACATCATTGCTGATGTCAGGTGGATATTAGCCAAAAGCAGAGAATATCAGAAAAATGTCTATCTATGTTTTATTGACTACGCAAAAGCATTTGATTGTGTGGATCATAACAAATTATGGATAACATTGTGAACAATGGGAATAGCAGAGCACCTAATTGTACTCATGAGGAATCTATACATGAACCAGGAAGCAGTTGTTTGAATAGAACAAGGAAACACTGCCTGGTTTAAAGTTGAGAAAGGTGTGCGCCAGGACTGTATACTTTCACCATATCTCTTCAATTTCTATACTGAGCAAATAATCCGAGAAGATGCACTTTATGAGGAAGAGCGCAGCATCAGGATTTGAGGAGGACTCATTAACAACCTGTGCTATGCAGATGGCAGAACTCTGTTTGCTGAAAGTGAAGAGGATTTGAAACATTTACTGATGAAGATCAAAGAACATAACCTTCAGTATGGATTTCAACTCAACATCAACAAAACAAAGATCCTTTTAACTGGGTCAGTATACAACTTCATAATAAATGGAGAAAAGATTAATGTTGTCCATGATTTTGCTTTACTTGGTTCTACAATCAACACCCATGGAAGCAGCAGTCAAGAAATCAAAAGGCTCGTTGCTTTGGGAAAAGCTGTGGCAAAAGATCTCTTTAAAGTATTGAAAAATAAAAATGTCACCTTGAAGACAAAGGTATGCCTGACTCATGACATGGTATTTTCAGTTGCATCATATGGTTGTGAAAGTTAGACACAGAACAAGGGAGACAGGAGAAGAATTGATGCTTTTGAATTATGGTGCTGGAGACGATTATTGAATATACCATGGACTGCCAAGAGAACCAACAGATCTGTCCTGGAAGAAGTGCAGCCAGAGTGCTCCTTGGAAGCACCCTCAACTAGATGGACTGACACAGCATCTTCAACAATGGGCTTAAACATAAATGAGATCATATGCGTGGCACAGAATTGGGGAGTGTTTCGTTCCATTGTACATAGGGTCACTACAAGTCAGATGCGACTTGACGGCACCTGTCAACAACAAACCCCAATGGGCTGCTGGAGGATTACGGGGGTAAAAGAACATGCAAATTATTTAGCCAAGTACTGGTCACAGCTGTCACCAACTAAATGGTAGTTATTAGAGATGCCCCATAAAATAGTTTTGCTAAACATGTCTTTCTCCTTGGGCCTCCAATGTGGAGCGGCATGTCCAGGAAAAGAAAGCGCTTTTGAAGAGTTTCTTGCGTGCAAAGGCATGCTGGCCACGGGATGGACCGGCAAGGTGGACGGGAAGCTGGAAAACGCTTGCCTTCCTCACCTTGGTACAGGCTGTCTGTAGCTTGGGGTAAGTGATCAGTCCATGTGCTACCATAAAATCCATCGATTATACAGCGCTTACCAGATTCAGACAGAAACAATGTCTGTGTGAACAGGGAACTAGACATCACCATGTAATTACTCGTGGGCATTTCTGCTGTTGAAGTGGAATCATGAGACAATAAGGAGTTTCAAGCTATTGGCTGAGCCCTCGCTGAACTGGAAACTGAGGGCTTGTCGTAAAACAGTGGCTCATTAGAAGCAGCAGACACGAGGGATTTCTCTAATGTTTTGCGAGCCCAAGTTTTGCCATGAATACAGAGTTGTTTGTAGAAGTTTCTTGAGGACAAATCGCCCTTGACTTTGGCAGTGGACAACTGTCCCCCAATGAGATGAACGTGCAGCTTTCTTTAGGGACTGACACACATGGCTTCACTTTTGGGTGTTCAGACTCTTAGCACATCCCTGGGCACAGTCAGGGCCTCCTCCAGGCTCAGTCTCTCCCCCATCCACCCTCATCCGCCCCTATCATCTCCCTTTAGCTGTGTTCTCTTGCATGTGGTCAATATTGTAAACCCATTCCAGAACCTGGGTGGAACATGCACTATAAATAAACTGAAACCTCCTGGCCGCAGGACCTACTCCTGACAGATGCCATCAGCCTCCACCCAGGCCACGGGCAGATTCCTGCCTCACTTCCCGCTCCCAGATCCACGGGCTGCCAGGGAACTGGCTTTTCCGCCAGGGCTCCTGGTCCTCCCAGCTCTGGAGCAACACCTCACAGCAAGACCCATCGTGTTTAGGGCCACAGAGGGCACTCCAGACAAGACACTTGGTTTACTGTTCTTCCAACCCTTTGAGGCAGGCATTATTATGACCCTACTCTGCCGGTGGGTAAACTGAGGCTCCAAGGGGTTCAGTAATTTGCCTAAGATCCAAGGGAAGAAAGAGGAATTTGAACTCCAGTGACTTCCGGTTGAGACTGGTTTTTCTATGGGGCTGGCCATTAGAATTAGCAGACAGCTACGTGTTCACCACCGTCCTCACTACAAGGACCCCACGACAGGCTTGGCATCCTGTGGCCTTTCCATAGGTACCTTCTGCACATGGGCAAACCCTTGCCCAGGCCCCCCTGTAGCTCACACTGGGCAGCCTGGACTGATGGGTCATTAATGACTCTGAAGATTTTGGTGCCCGTGTGTGTGTGTGTGTGTGTGTGTTTGTGTGTATCCAGTACTGGGGAGTTGAACCCAGGGCCTTAAGCTTGCCGGATGTGCTCCCCCAATGAGCCCCAGCTCTGGCCCCTTTTTAATTTTGAGACAAGGACTTGCTAAGTCGCACAGACTGCCTCTGTCCCGGGACCTGCGATTTCCCCTATATCATCCTCCCAAGTCACTGAAATTACCATGGCATTCAGCTTTTTTGGTGCCTTTTCATCTTTTTTTAAAATTTTGACGTCCTGGGGGATTGAACTCAGGATTTCACACATGTTTTGCAAGTGCTCTCCTACTGAGCTGCAGCCCACAGCCCATTTTTTCTTTTTTATTTCAAGACAAGGTCACTCTAAGTTGTGCAGGCTGCCTCTGGCCTTAAACTTAGGTACTCCTGCCTCCCCCTCCCGAGTCACTGAGATTACAGGCATGTGCCACCACACCGGCCTCATCTTATTTTTAAAATTACACGGACAGTTCATAAATTTATGTAAGGCAAACTTTCACTTTCCTTTTGTACTCAGAGCGGTGCTTTGTCATCTCTAACGACTGAATCAGAGGATTTCAGAACACAGAAGGGGTGATGCGTTTTGTTTCCGTTTACTCACTTTCCTCCAAAGTTAAAGCAAAACAAATAAACAGCAGTGATGGCAACAACAACAAAAACTCCAAAACCACATAAAAACCAAATACTGTGTTAATCGGACCCACGTTCCATGTCCACTTAGTTAATAATCAGACCACAGCAACTAGGGAGCAAAGTGATGTCGGGTCAGATGTCAGCGGCACACTATTTTCCTGGCCCCTCGCTGCCTGGGGGTGGGTGGTCTACTGGCCACCCCTCTATCTCTGCCGATGCGTGCCTGTGCGTGCGCGCTCATCTCTTGATGGCCACTGGAAAAGTCCCCTGAGTAGGGAGGTGGTAACAGCGATCCCAGGGTAGGAAGGTGGCTCTGAGGGAGGAGGGCCAGGGAAAAGGGGGCAGGAGTCCCCCCCGGCCAGCCTGGGCCTGACCACGCGGACAGGCCAGGCACCCGGCAAACTCAGAGCGCTGGCACCGCGGCCACCGAGCCCGCAGAGAGGAAAATGCTCCCGCCCAGGGCAGGACCCGCGTCTCCCTGCGCCCCGCGTGGACGGGAAACTCACGCCACCGGATTGGCACGCTCCTGGCGGGTGCAAAGAGAGCGGGCGCCCGCGGGGAGGAGCCTGCGGCCGCCCCAGCGCCTCCCAGCTTCCACCCGCCGCCAGAGACCTCGCTTCTCCCGGGACGGCGCTCCTGCCCCGCGCCGCCCTCGCCCTCCGGGTGGACGCGTGAGCAGCAGGAAGGCCCTGTGGGGGCCTGCGGGACCCGCACCCCCGCCCAGCCTGACCGCAGCCCTTCCGCGGGCGCCGAGCTCGCGCCGATCGGACCCCGGGGGCCCCGCGTCCCCGTTCCCGCCGGCACCAGGCTGCCTCTCTCCGCGGTGTGCAGCGCCGCGATCGCGCCCGAAGCGGGGCCCCGCGCGGGTTCCGTCGCCGCCTACCTGGTGCCGCGGGAGCAGGGCGAGGCAGGTGCGGGCGGGCGGCGGGCGGCCTGGCGGGTTATATGGGCGCGGGCGGGGCAGCCCCGGGCCTTAGCGCCCTGCGTGCCGGGCGGCGGGAAAGCTGCGCGGGCGCTCAGCGGCGGCGGGAGGAGGGCCGGGGCCTGGGCTCCCACCCGGCTCCGCCTCCCCAGCTGGCCGGGTCCGCGTCGGCCCGGCCCGCGCCTTCCCGCTCCTTCCCGCCGGCCTGGCGCGCGTCGCCCCTCGCTGAGCTCGGCCGGCTGTGGGACGGGCGGCGACCGTCGGCCGCTCTGAGGGCGCGGATCCGCGCCCCGATGCCCGGGACTCCCCCCGACTCTCTCCTCTCCCTGGACGCCCCATCTTCCCCGACACCCCAACCTCCCCCGCGCCCGCTGCCCCCCACCGCAGTGTGCTTGGAACCCAGGAGGCAGAAGCGTCCGGAGCAGGGCAGGGGAGCACTGGCTGGGGCGGACTGGAACAGGGACAGGGACTGCAGACCCTGGCCCGGGAGGAAACCGCAGGTCTCCTCCGACGGGAGGGCTCGCTGTCCACACTGTTGGCAGAATCGAGGCCAACGCAGTGTCCCTGCTCCGCTGGCAAAGAGGACCCCGCTGAAATTCTCTGGGTGCAACTCCGCCGACCCTGGCTGGAGGCTGTGCTTCACGGCCCCGGGATGCGCACACGACACGGCGGCTGCCGGCGGCCTGCTCCCTCCCCAGGAGTTCGCTCCTCCTGGCCCAGGGAGCCAGGTTCTGTTCTTGTTTGCAAAAGTGTTCCGGAGCTGAGCTCGTAGTCCACCTTTGAGTTAGGCGGGGAGTCCCCTCTGCCACTGGCTGGCTTTCGTCCTGACCAGGTGGGGGCCTCCAGGGCCCTCATTCCAGTAGGGAGACCCTTGGCTGGAGGACTCCACACGCATACAGAGTTCAGAGCCTGGCTGGGCCATGGGCACCTGCTGCACACTGTCTTGTGTTTTTGTTGGGTGCTGTGGACTGGGATCTGATTCATGGTAACCCTGTGTACAACAGAATGAAACGCTGCCCATTACTGTGCCATGCACAAGATCTTCTATGCTTGAGTCCAATGTTGCAGACACTGCATTTCTTCTCATTTTGAGTCATGTCACATCAGCAAAAGGGCTGGGGTTTAGCTGAGTTGGTAGAGTGCAGCTCTGTGCTCTCTGAGGCCTTCTGAGTTCACTCTTCAGCACTGGGAAAATAGGAGAAGGATGTGGCAATCCACTGCCAAATCAATCTCAAAACAATCAGCCATTGAAAACCCTGTAAAGATTGACCTGACTCAATGGCACCTAACAGCAACACATCAGCAAAGGGAGGTCCCAGGGGCTTTACTCCATTCCCATCATTAAGGCTGACTCTACTTTGAAAAGGCAACTCTTCCCCAGTCGGCTGAGTGCCTTCCATGGGGGGGTGGGGGGAGCTCATTTTCTGGCATTATATTTGACAGTGTTTCTCTGCTATTCATAGGGTTTTCAGTGATTAAATAATTCGGCAGTAGGCCGAATACTGGGTTCTTCTCCCTAGTCTATCTTAGTCTAGAAACTCAGCTGCAACCTGCCCATCATGGGTGGCCCTCCTGGTATCTGAAATACCAGTGGCATAGCCTTCAGCATCACAGCGACATGCAAGCCCCCAAAGCAAGACAAGCTGACAGACACGTGGGAGTAGGGTACTTGTGGGACCCTTTATCTGGCTCTACTCTAATGCCCCTTGCCTGTGGTATCTCCACACAACCTGCAAGGTCGCATCAGTTGTAACCTGTGGCATTGCAAGTGAAGTGGACAGGTGCAGACAGGGACCTCCTAGCAGACTTGGAGCCCACCTGGCCTGGTGCCAGAGTGACTTTCATGTGTAGTTATTGATCACCTACTCTTTGCTAGGGGCAGAGTAGGGACGCAAAGACAAATAGGATGCAGGAAGTTGGGCCTTGGGGACAGAAAAGGCCTGTTCCGCCTGAACATGAATCGCGCAGGCACCCCTATGTGTCGGTTCCGGGAAATTGGATACATCCGCGTGGAGCAGGCAGGCCCCGGGCAAGGCGCTGGGAGGTCCGGGATGGTCTCTCAGCATGCAGGGCCCATGGCGGGTGTCACGGTCTGCTCGATCACTGCGCTGTAGAGATGCTGGTGGGCTCAGCAGAGACAGCTAACGGCTTGCATGAGCGAGGGAGTAGGGGAGGCCCTGTCGGGGAAGAGGACTTTGTGGTCGGGAGTGAGCAAAAAGACAAGGCGTGTCCCGGGGAGCGCGCGAGGTCAGCACAGCAGCGCGCGCGCACAGGTGCTCGGTCCCGAGTTGCCAAAAGGGCCTGGGCTCCTGGGGGCCCATCCTGACGCGATCGTCCTGCGAACGCGCCGGAGCTCACATTCGCGCCTGGAAGGAACAGACGGGTGCGAGCGATCCATTTGCTCAGATTTGCTCTATCTACGATCTGAGAAGCACCGGAGCGCGAGACCAGAATCACGCTGCAGGTGGTGGCTCGACCTGGCAAGAAGAAACAAAACGCCAAACAACATATTAAACATATGACTACCACGTATAAATATATGCTTACACATAAGCGTGTATTTTCACATAAATATGTTTGTGTACACACAGGTCGCCTGGTTAAATTTGAATTTCAGATAAGCGAGACATTTTTTAGTTTAAGTATGTTCCGTGCGCCTTCAGCCGTAGCTCTGTGGCGTCCGATCCCCTCAGATCTTGGAAGCTAAGCAGGGTCGGGCCTGGTTAGTACTTGGAGGGGAGACCACCCGGAAACACCAGGTGCTGTAGGCTTGGGAGAAGGACCTGGCAACCCATGCCCCCAAAACAATCTGCCATTGAAAACCCTATGAACAGGATAGAAGCACTGACAGTGTTTCGCCTGTTGTACGTAGGGTCGCTATGAGTAGGATACCGACTCGACAGCACCTAACAACAACATGTTCCGTGCTTTTAGTATATTTGGAAATATAGTGAAAATGACTCGTTTATGTGAAGTTCGAATTTAGCTGCGCATCGCGCATCGCGCACCGCGCACCGTCTGCAGCCGCAGCTGCGGGGAGGTTGGGGGCGCTTAGCCCGGGTGTAGGGTTCTGGGACTGCTCGGAGAGGAAAGGCCCACGGCTCCTTTAAGGCGCGGGGCGCGGACTTCCAGCCCCACAATGCCGCGCGCTCGCGCGCGGCGCCCATAGGTTGCGGCTTGCCTCCACCGCCTCAGTTCCGGTCCGCTGTGGCGTCACTTCCGGCCGCGGGTTGAGGCGGTTGCGTGCGGCCCTCCGCGGGCTCCCCAGAGCCCGCGGCTGGAGGCGGCATGAACTTCTCTGAGGTGTTCAGGCTCTCCGGCCTGCTCTGCAGGTTCTCCCCCGACGGCAAGTACCTGGTGAGCGGCGGGCGGCGCCCTTGGCGGCGGGAGCGGGGTAACCGGCTCGCCCGCAGGTGCAGGCGGCTGGGGGCCGCGGGGCGGGATCGGGGCCCGGGTGGGAGCAGGAGCAGGGGACGGGCGGGAGCAGGGCCTGGGCGGGAGCAGGGGCCGGGGCGGGAGCAGGGGCAGCGGGGCGGGAGCAGGGGCCAGGCTGGAGCAGGGGTCG
>VMDO01021938.1:0-34391 GCA_007922755.1 Pedetes capensis | reverse complement strand
TCAAAAAGAGATGAAAGTATCCACAGGCCTACTTTGACGGCGAATCCGCCACACGGGCCTGTGGAGAACGCCAGGTTAGTCCATAGTCTACTACACCCAGCTCGGGTTAGCGACCGTTACGGCAATTTGACGCTTTGAACGGTGGAAATGCCGGAAACCAGGCCTGACCTCGTGGCGTGCGCGTGTCGCAAGGCCCAGACACTGACCAATCAGCCTCCACAGCGCGGGAATACCACTTCCGTGACTTGGGGCTGACCAATCAGCGGATGCCCATGGACTCGCTCAGACCCCTGACCAACGAGTCCCCTGGGAGCCCAAAACGCGTTTTAGAAGAGGAGAGTTTAATTGCTCCTAGGCCTCGAGGCTGAGGTCACTTGTAGAAGGGGAGCGTTGCTAGGGAGACAGCGGCGGGGCGGAGCCTAACTGACTACTGACAGGCCAGGGTACTGGTCGCCTAGTTGGACATCAGATCTCACTCTTCAGTTCGCAAAGACTGGTAGGATTGGAAGGGAGGTGTGAGAGGTTTCTGCAGCTGCGTAGGAGCACCAGCGCACTCACATCATCTGGCTAGAAGGTCCATACAAGGGGGAGGCTCCTTAGGGTGTGGCTGTTGGGTGTGGGGCCTTCTCACTTTGTTGTTTGGTTGAGGCATATTGTTCTTTGCATATAATCTCGCACCTCTTCCCCCCACCTCCGCCACACACAAGCGGTGTCTAGTTGCCTGGGTTGGGGAGGCGTAGTATACATCTGGTGCTTAAATTTGAATTGGGGGCGGGGTCTGACCAACTGCTGGGTGTTTTGATCTGGTATGGACACGGGAGAAAGTTATTGCCAGTTTCCAAAAAGCATTGCGTGGAGCAGGGAACTAACAGGTCGCGGAGCCATATGTGCTGGGTTTGAATCCCAGCGTCAACACTTAGTATGGCCTTGGGCAAGCCAAGTAATGACCCTATGCTCAATTTCCCCCTCTATAAAATGGGCACACTATTGGACGTACATGAGTTAGTTGCAAAGCACTTAGTACCTGGCATGGAAGTGTGCTATGTAATAAAGGCTATGTGATGTCATTATCTAGTGGCATTAGTGTCTTAGGCATATCGAGGCTCCTCATCTTGGGAAGCAGGCAAGTGTTTCAAAGCAAAGCCGTAAATCTTTCCCTGGCCTACAAAGGAGGTACAAGTAAACTAGCTTGGAGTTTGGAAATGCATTTTTACCTCTCAGAAATGAAACTAGATTAGTGCCAGTTATGGATACGACATCTTTTCCTCCAACTTTTGCCCTAATAACCGTGTCAATTATAGGTAACGTATTTTTTCTCCGACTTTTGCCTCCTTTGTGTTCATGGCCCATAAAACATTTTGCTTGTGAAACCCCAAGAATACAATTACATAGCAATGAAAAGGAAAACGAGCTGTTTAATTGCAGTCACGTTTATTTGCAGTTTCTATACACACTTTCTAGGTAATCAAACTTTTCTGGTACATTTTTTTGAGAGGGGTTCACAATGAAACTGTCACCGTTTTTACTAAAAATAAATACAAGACTTAAAGTGTTGCACAGCTCTAAAATATACAAAGGCTTGGATTGAATGTAAACGTTGAAAACATCTTACAAAAGAAACCATCTTTGCAACAATTTAAAAAGTTCATATTTACAAATATTACAAAAATACAAAATGGATGCAAGTCCATAAACCATTGTCTTTTCGGCCAGCATGAACTGGTTCTAGTACCAAAATAGTTACACTGTAACCTTCTTCATAGTTTTAAATCTTTGTCACGTTCTAGTTCTCTAAGTGCCACCACTGCAGCAAATGTACTCACTGACCTTTGGCAAGAGCAAACAGCATGTTTTGTTTGCTGCAACTAGTCCATGTCCTCTACTTAGCCAAAAACAAAACAAAGCAACAACAAAAAATCAAAGCAGAATTTAAAAAAAAAGGAAAACGTCCCCCACACGACATAGACATGTTATATAAACATAAAAGAACAACAACAACAACAAAAATTAGCATCAGTGCAAACAACAGAAGAAAAGTTCAGATTGATGTTCTTTACAATACCTAAGGTGTGTACCCTGCTTTAAGCTGGCAGTGATGTTAAAGACAGCCCTAAATCTTGGTCTTGTTTATTAGATAATAACTCCTTGTAGAATATTCCAGATTATGTAGGAATTACTTGCTTTTTTGTTCAGTTTGTTACTCAATACTCTTTTCCACAGTGAATTTAAAATCCATCTTTATTTGGGTTTTTTAAATCTATGAAATATAAAATAGAGAAACTCTGCTATAGATTTTTAGAGTAAACAAAATAAGTAAAACTATATTATAAGGGTTAGTTCTGTGATCATTACATATAGAAGGTGTCTTATTGCCTCAAAATTCAAGTCAATATTTATTTTAAAATATATATGGTACCATTACTTAAATTAATGTCAATAATAAAAAGGTGACATTGTTATTAGAGCCAATTCATGTGTTTTCTATTCAAGATTTAGAATCACTTTTAAAGCCCACATACCTTTCTTCACATTTAATAAACCCCTAGCTACATAAAAGCCATACTGCAAACGAACTGCTTTTATGAAAATTACAAACGACCACCTATTGTGACTAGAAATGATGGTTTCTTATCACATTTATCTAAAACTTTTTAAAATTTTGTCAAGTATACTTTGTCAAAGCATGAGATAGATTTGTTCATGTTCCCATGTGGTGTCAAACCATGCTGGTTTTCTTAATTAATGTGTTCCAATGAGAAATGATGGTCCATTTTTTCCAAACCCCCAAACATTTTCCTTTTATTAAAAAGTATAACACTTTGTAAATGTTCAAACCCTTTACCAGGTAGCTTATCTAACCCCAGCACACTCGTGCGCGCTCACTCTCTCTCACTCTCTTTCTCTCCCCCTTCTCCCCCTCTCAATGTCTTCTTCTACCCCTCCACCCCCAACACCCATTTTACGTACAAGAATGACAAGAAAGTAACACAATTTGGTAGTAAAAACAAACAGTAGAAGAAGTCACACATTTTTTTTCTTGCCAAACAAACAAAAACACCAACAGCAATCAGATTCTCTAATTCTTAATCTGTAAATCTTAAAATGCGTTTCTATTGAAAGACAGTATCTTCTTTAACCAGGCTGTCTCCTTCATTTTGCATGAGTTAATCCTAAACTGCAAACCCCCTTTCATACATCCTACTCTTCCAAATATCACTTGCATAGGCATAAAGCCAGCTGCTTATCAATTTCTTGGTAACCCTGGTGTGTTCTATCATTCTAATCACATTCTAGTCTTTTGTAGGTCATATCTCTTCTTAGTTCTCTCTACTTTCTACCTCTCCCATTCAAAACCTACTCTAAGTACATAGCTGCTTATATTTCTGACATGATTCCAAACATTAGTATCAGTTCATGTTAAAATCAGAGGTGTGAAACCACTTGGAGATTTCAACTTGTAACTACATTTTTTTTTCAGTTTTAAGACAAGAAAATTCAAGTAATTTCAAGTAATTCAGCTTGTTTCCCTGCCTTCATTTTATCAGAGCACCTGCCCTGAATTTCCTTTCCCACCCGCCACCCTCCCCTGTTGCCATCAAGCAGATAGAGTAAAACCAGACAAAAACTCAGTTGTATGGAGTATTGTGAACCAGAGCTGTTCCCCATTCCCAGTTTAACAGTGAATATAAATAATGCATATACACATATCTATTTCCCAACTACATTGTTCACAGTGTCATATCTGTTAATTTTTAGGTAGCATGAATCTCGTCAGCACAGAGAAAAAGCTTCGCTGAAAACTCATCGCAGGTACTTACTGATAACTCAATAGCTCTGTGGCATGCTTAGGTTTTATTTTTGTTAGTTTAAGAACCTGGAGCTAATTGCTAAACTGTTTAAGGAGTTTAAAGACTATAGCCATTAGATTATGACTGTTTATGTCCCCAGTAGCTTAATATCAAACATAACCTAAAATTCACTACTGGTTTCCCTACTCATTCTCTTAAAAGCAATCCATTGAAAAAAATTAAAGTCTGAAGGACACTGTCAAATGCTGTTTTTCAGGGCTTTGTGTTGAGAATGATGACTTTTCTCATTGATTTAAAAAAATCAAAAGCATGCTTTTCATTCTTTCCAAATTACCACATAGCAAATCACAGCCAGGAGTTGTTATTAGCTTGTGTGTGCTGTGATTTGTCACAAAAACGATTAAATCTGTTATTTTAAGTTAATCACATATCAGTATATGACTTCAAGATTTCCTTTGTTTCACCAGTTTTAAATTCATATTTGAGGTTTATCACTCAGAAATCATATTGGTGGACATTTAAATATGGTATTTGATATGAAAATGGTATTCACAGAATACAGTTATTACACTTTATTTTTGTGTGTTCTATAAACAGTTACTGTGTGGTAGATAATTGGCCACATGTCCACTCATCATTGATAAATCTATTTACACATTTTTATCAAAAATATGGTATTTACATGTGTGTAGTTCTTTCTTCTAAATTTTGCTTTAGTTCATTTTAATGTAAAAAAATACCAAACCTCCAGAGTAATTTCATCTTTTTAAAGAATCACAACAGTGAGGGCTTTATTTTCTGAATAGGCAGCTCTGGGAAAACCTTGTCTAGGTTTCATGAAAACTAGGTACTTTTGTATTCTCTATTATCACAGGGAATGATAAATCAAACTAAGCTAAAGAAAATCATGAGAGACAGTGAAGATACTTAAAACATGGAAACTAACCAAGAATGGCTCAACCACTTTGTTTCCCCACCATATGTTTAGAAATTCGTAGCTAAGCAGCAATGCTACCCCACCCTGTTGCCACTTCTCTCCAGTCCTCTGTGACATCCCTACGTCTTCTCTTAACTAAGGGTTTGGGTGTTTGCAGGAGGCCTGGCACAGGCATCCTATGTGGAGCTCTGGGAGGAGCGGTCGTCATGCGGGCTCCCATCCGAGTTTTCGGTCTCGCCCTCAGAGATGGCCTGCATGGGCGTGTTGTACAGGCGACAGCGGACACTGTAGCGGCTGCTGCTGGCCACAGGGGGGGCCCGGGAACGTCCAACCCTAGCTGAGGCAGAGGTGGTAAAGTTCTTTGAGGAAGATCCTTCTGTGTTGACTCGGGGGGAGCACGGAGAGAGTGGGGACAATGCCTCGGCCCCGGGTGAGCCCTGATGGGCATCATCGGGGCTTTGCGGGGACTCTGCTGTGAGCTCCCCGGGGGGTTTGGGCAGGATGGGGCTTTTCAGGATCTCTGTGGCAGACATGCGGTAGCTGGAATCAGAGCGACTGCCTTTCTTGAGGAGCAGCAGCTTAAATTCTTCGTTGGATGTGTTGGACTTTCTGGCATTCCGGTAGATGAGACCGGGAGACCTCTGGCTGTTGGCAGTTGTCACGTTGCTGCTGGGTGAGGTGACAGAACTGGCGCTGCTACTGCTGCTGCTACTGCCACTGCTGCCACCTCCAAGGGGAACTCTTGATTTGCTTCGAACAGACATGTCCCCAGAATCTTTTCTTCCCAGTACTTTCCTCTTGGATCTTTTAAGAAAAGGGAGAATGAGGCAGAGATCTGAGTCCACGTACAATTTTATGAAACTTTTGAAAAATATTCTATTCCATTCCCACATCTATTTAAAGAGCATCCTGGATGGTAGGGGCCTAAGCTTTAGGGCTCTAGAGATGATGAGTCAAACACATTCCTTGCCTTTGTGGCACTCATACCCTCTAGAAAATTCTCTGATAACCAGTGCTTATCAGGCTCTAGAGATGACTTTGACAGATAATGGCTAATGTGTCAGCTAGAAGTTCTAGACAAGGACTAATTGGCATATTTTACAAGAGTTTATGAAAATACTATGTGGCTTCCAGGTACAATGTGGTGAAGGACTGTGGACTTTTCTTATTAAATGTATCTCTTTAGCTGGGTGCTGTGGTGCATGCCTGCAATCCCAGCACTTGGGAAGCTGAGGCAGGAGGATTATGAGGTCAGGAGCTGCCCAGGCTATGTAACAAGACCCTACCTCAAGAAAGGCTGTCTCTAGCATTCAGATTAAAAGCTCTGGTGTCCAGGATTGGCTTCCAAATAATACCAGACACAGCAAGTGGATAAAGACGTGGGTGGGACAGAATCTGCCTTAGTTTGGTAGTTGATGAGTCTGGGTGATGGATATATGGTGATGCATTATTCTGTTTACTTTTTAAATTTCCTGCACATAAATTAGTTAAATGACTTTTAAAATAAATCCATCTATCTTTGGCTGCAAATACAATTTTCCATAGCTATCTAGGAACATCACCAGCATATTAGGCCAACTCTCTGTGAGGAATTGAAAACCTAGACCATCTTAAAGCTTTCTATACTGTAAGCTCTCAAGAAAGCAAAATAACTGTTGTCACTGTGATGTACATTAATAAATAAGTAAACTACACAAACATATATCTAACAAGGCAAATATGGGCCTCTGATCACAAGGGCATAGGGGGCCAAATGAGAAAGTGTGCATGGCAAGCCCGGGCACCACCCTGTCCTGGGAAAGCTAATAAGAGGACATTCCCTATTTATGGGATGTGGGCATTAATTTTAGGTATGAAGGCCAGTGCTGTTAAAGAAATTTAAGTTTCAAGAAGAGAGAGAAAAAAGAGCAATTATTAGTTGTTTCAAGCTATAAAATGGGCAGGTACATAGAGTATCTTGTCTTAAATCTGTAGTCTTGATTTCTATGGTGACTTGACCTATCTTTGTCTCTGCTATTGTATGATTATAGCTTTGAACATATTTTTAGGTTCAAGAAATTATCTAAAGGTGAGAGGGCTGGAGGTGTAGATGAGTGATAGAGCACCTGCCTAGCATCCGTGAGGTCCTGGTTTGATCCCCAGCACTGCCATATATAAAACAAACAAATAAATAAATGAAAGACAGAGAGAGAGAGAGAGAGAGAGAGAGAGAGAGAGAGAGAGGCAGAGAGAAAGAAAGATTATACTAGAGTTTCGCCTTTTACTAGGTCACTTAGCTACAAATTGTTTTCACACACACATTTGTTCCAGAGTGTCTTTCCTGGGGAAAATCCCAACATCTTCCCCTCAGCAGTTCTTGTGACATTCTCTCAATTGAGTCTATGTATATATAACAACTCATTTTCCCCACCTTATATATGTCTACCAATTCGACTTGGAAAAATAATTCTTGCTTGCTTTTGCTTTTGCTGAAAGTATTACAAGTATGAAAGGTTTTCCCATGTTTGCATTTGATGAGACAGCAAAACGTTTTCTGGGACTTTTGCTTTTGGGGACTGAGTTACATTGCCTCACCTGTGAATGACGGCAAATAAATCCTCAGTTGTTCGAGGTTTGTTTGGAGACACAAACACACCCTCAGCTTCAGCTTGAGAGTCTTCACTAAGTGGTGAAATGACGGAGTCATCACTTGGTGATGATTCTTAAAATAAGAACAGAAGCATGTTTAGGAGGAAGCTACTCAGCTCACTATTGTACTTTTCTGACTCAGTGATCAAACAGAGTTACCACCGCTTTAAAATGACTGAGATACCCATCATACGATAACCCCTAGATAACAAAAGCTTCTATGTCAATTGTTTTAATAGGTGGAAAGAAATAGTGGAGGGAAATTATGACCCAGGGATGTATAGTATTATGGGGAATGTAAGAAAGAAAAACTGCAGGAAATGCTATAAGACACATCTCTATCATGACAAAGGTATCAATGACTGACCTTTCAATGATGCCTCATCCACACTTCCTTGAGTCTCCTCTGCTCTGCTGTTATCAGAGGCACTTTTGGGTGAAATACCTGAAGCAATATTTTCCTGTTCAGAACATTTTTCGGGGAATGAATTTACAGTTGATATCTCTGATTCATAGCGGATATTCCCAGGCACTTTGTCATGGTGGCGGCTCATAACAAGTTGATGCTTGCGTTGATTGCTCATGTCTGTTGCTCTAGTTGGTGAGCTGGACTGAAATATGATTCCATCCACAGTTTCTGATTGTGCAACTTCTTCCTGAACTCCAGAGGATGCCTTCTGTATCTGCTCTAGGGCTCCATCTGGACCAGCTCCATAGTGTATTCTTTTACCTTCCAAATCACTTGGGTGGACAGCAGAAACTCTCTGAAATCCTTCTGTGGAAACCCCGCAGTTTTTATTTGGTGTGTTTTCTGGAATGGGCTCACTCTCTATCTGTATTTGGTCTTTCATGACATTTGAATCTAGAAGACTGCTACCAGCTGAGGTTACAGTTTCCGGATCGCAGTGATTCTTCACATCAAAAGCAGGGTTCTTTTCCAAATGTAGTTTATCTGGTCCAATCTCAACTGCAGAGGAGTCTAAAAAGGACTGTAAGGTGTCTTCAGTGGAGTACTGGCGCGATATTGATTTCTTTGCTGTATGTGGCCTGATCTTACCTGGGGACAAGGCAGCCATTGTGAGAGCGGTTTCCTCTAAGTAGGGGAGATCTGCATTGTTGCCTTCTTTTTGCTTAATGTCTTCAGACTTATTGATGGACCTAAGGTTAACAGATTTCAGGACTGTGGGTGTAATTGCAAGAGATGGTGGAGGATTCGACCTCAGCATTTCTCCTACTGTGTTCTGCTTATGAGTAAAAACATGCAAAGGATGACGGTGGTGGAATGGTTTATTCAAGACGTTATGAAGAGCACTTAGGTCAAGATGGGTAGGAGGTATAATTGGAAGTTCAAGATCTTTACTCAGTGATAGGGTTCCATCTTTTAAAGAGGGTTGCTGTAGCGAGGATTTCCTTTCTGGGACTTTAGGTTTTCTTTTGCTACCTCCAGGAGACAATGGACCCGAAAAAAAAGCTGTAGGGAAAGAGGATGTTGGTGTTTCAGACTGGCTTGAGTAGCCGCTTGATGGAGATGCCAAGCCAGCCAGCTTTTCTGGTGAAGCCAGTTTAAACTCATTATCAACAGAAGGAAGAGATGGGGTGGTGGCCCTTGATTCTGATTGGGATGTTTGGGATTCAGAGCTCTCTGGAGATTTGATGCATTCTATAACTGTGGTACCCGTAGCAGTGCTTGAATTAGATAAGGATCTATAAGGATCATTTGTTTTCAAGTCATTTAGAAGCCAAAGGTCTGCATAGTGAGTTGATTCAGCACCTTCATCTTTGAATGGTGGGACATCTGTAGTGTCTAACTGAGGTTCCTTAATACCATGTTCACTCTGATTCACCCACAAAGGTTCCTGCTTAGTGGGAAGATTGGCATTTTCCATTCGAGAAGACGTGTTAGAGAAATCAAGAGGCAGCTTCATTTCCCTGGAATTGTGAGGCAGGTGCTGACCACTGCTTATCTTTGGTTCTTTCTTCTCCGAAACATCTGTGTTTCCATCGGACTTCCTCAATGATGAGCTACGCTTAGGTGGGGTCGGCTTTGCCTTTGGTTTCCTGAAAGAGATGCTTGGTCTCCCCGGCCTCCTGTGGTCTAAGTAGTCCTGCCAGGCACAGTCTGGAAGAGCAGGAGGAACCCCGACACCCTGGCCGTTCTCTGGGCCCAGGGCTGCATAGTGACAGGCATAGCTCTTACTACTTTTGAGACCACAATCAAAGTGCATGGAGGTATAGTATCCTTCTGTGTCTACTGAGAAGTGAGAGCTAGTATCTGCTTTGTCTGATGGAGACTTTTCTAGAAAGCTGTCATAAGTGGCCATACTTGTGAAGCTTGGGCAGCCCAGACTATCTGCCTTGGGGCGCTCGGGACTAAAATCTTGGCGGCAGGACGCATCGTGATGGTGGTGTAGGTAATTCCACTCACTGTCACTTGTGTTGCTGTTGTTGGGGTCATCCAGCAAATCTGCAACAGTGGAGGTAAAGGAGTTTGCCCGGTGGCCTCTCACTTTATCCAAGTGGTCGTTGTACTGCTCTGTCGCAAAGACGCTGGTATCCTCATTAGCGTGAGGAGCTGTGTTGAGTGACAACTCTGAGTCACAGTGTGAGGAGCCAGTGAGGGGAGGCGAAGCTGCAGGAGGGATCGTTTCTGAGGTCTGTGAAGGGCACGTGGAGCTGCTCCCACTCCAGTTACCGCTAGATGACTGGTGGTCATCTTTCTGGTCCATGTGGCTGCTAAGGAGGACGCCGGATGTGGAGATGCAGTGGATAGGGCTCCCAAAGGTGTCTGAGTTGGAGGAGATGTCACAGCTGCCAGAGTCAGCAGCCATTCGGGACAGACGTGACCTCCCTCTCTCACTTAACTTGTGCTGGGGGCTGTGAAGATGTTGAGAACAGGCCAGGCCCAAAGCAGGCTGATGTTCCTGTGCACTTGGGCTGCTTGGAGGCTCACTGCAGTCATTAGGGGTTCTTTCATGGTCACCCACGAAAGGCTCTCCCTCTTCGTATGTTGAGGGTTTAGCACCAACTTTGGGCTCAGCATCTCCACCTCTATTCCCCTCCCGAGGAAGGCTCCGAGATCGTGTGCGGCTGCTAACTGCAGGAGTAAACATGGCGTCACCTTTGTCTGCCAGTGCAGAAATGTTGCCAGCAGAATGAGAAAGGGAAGCTGCAATGCTTTGACCTCTTTGAGCTCTGATTCTTCTCCTGGATGGGGCAGCAATCAGAATATCCTCAGTTTGGCACTCAGAGTCTCTGGTTCCGGACCTCCTATGGATAGTATTGGAGGGGTCTGGGTTTGTGTGCACAATCACATTCCTTTCCCTGGCCACTGGTGAGTCATCAGAATCTAGGGTATATGAAAATCACAGTGAGATGTTTCATATATCAGGAGACTTTAGGTATTTTGAGAGATGTTCACAAGTCTGTGACTGGCATGTTAGAGCTTTCTCTTACAGAAAAAAATCAATGTATGTAAGGAAGAGAAAGTGAAAATGCTTTCTGTCTCTGACTTAGTCTCTGTCTCTCTATATGTATGTATGTATGTATGTGCACAGACTAAGAGAAGACATGCTTTTATATCTTTTACGAATTCTCTCTCTTGACTCTCACATGATTTTGCCCCCCAAAATGACTGTTTTTTTAAAGTATATTTTATCTTTTGGGCCATTATTTTTCATTTTTCTTTCAGAAATGAAAATCAGACTTTATTACAAGAAATAAACATCTTATTTATAAGAGATGCTACCATAATAATAATTTTTAAAGATAGGCAGAGATATTCTAAACATATTAATGAGAAAAATAGAAAAATATCACCCAAGGGACCATATTCTCAATATTCAATATTTGAGTATGCTTAAAATTTACCTTTTAAAGTAATTAATGCTGTAAAACTATCTCCCTCTTCAAATGAAGTTACAACTTTCCATAAATATCTTGGATTGACTCTTGTTACATTTTATTCAATTTCTATCTTAATAAAACTTTTTAAATTGGCAAAATATTATATTTCAGAAGACTGTAAAGGTTAAACCTTTATAGTCAAGAGTGGAGAGTCAAAAAACTAACAGCCACCTGGTTTGCTGAATGCAAAACAACCACACTCCATTTCAAAACCTCTACAAGTTAAAACATTTAATATTTTTAAGGAATACAGTTAAGGCAGACTCTCATTTCATCTCCTTATAACAACCAGACAGAAACCATGAACATTTTTATATCGCACCTATTTCTTGTTGAACTCTCCTGGGGATACCCGAGATGGTTTTCCTTCTCCTCAGTTTTCGTCTCCGCTGTAGTACAGATTGTGAATGAACAAGAGAGCAGCGTATACTAGCCTCTCTGTCAAAACCAACTCCTGAAAACCACAAATAGGTCTCATTAGTCTTTAGAAGTGGCAAACAAATTTTCATTTGCTTGGAGCACGGTGATATTTATTGGTTGGAAATAAGGGAAGAGTTTGGATTAAGCCTGTGAACAAATATAAGCAAGCCCTTATTCACCTCTCATTTAAATTATGCTGCAGTACATTAAGCTTTACTTCTAAATGCAGCTCTCCACAACAGCTTGCCAAAAGTAACAGGCAAAAGAAGAAAATCAAAAGAAACAGAAGAGAAAAAGACATGGAAAACGTACTCTTAAACAGAAATGGCTCCTTAAGAATTTATAACCTTTAGTCACTACTATTTTCTGGTCTATTTCTGGACTCACTGAAACTGATACTTTGCATAGTAGATCAGCAGCCAAGATGTTAACCTGAATTAGTTTAGCTAACATATCCTGACCCATTTCTTCATTAAAAGCGGCTTTGTGAGTTTTTTCCCTCCACTTCCTATGCCCAAACCTTCCTCTCTAGGCATGGGAGTGCGCGCGCGCACACACACACACACACACACACACGCACACACACACACACACACACACACACACACACACACACTCACACACTGCTGTGAGGAAGCACAACAGCTTAGGGATTTGTGTTTTATAGTTGTCACGTAACTGTCTACTTTCTTCTGCTGACTAAAGTGAATGCCTTTTGGTTTAGTACCAGCTGTCCTACCAGTATGAAATAAATATACAAGGGAATCCTCAGTCATGCACTTAAATGGATTCACCTTCAGTACTGTAAAGCTGGAACTCCCAGTCTTTAAACCATTTGTTGTTTTTTATATGTATAGGGAGCCAACCATGATGCTTATTAGTTTCTCTCTATATAGTCACAGTATCAATCCTACATGTAATCCTATCAAAACTAGAATGATGAGGAGGGAGGCAAAGAATTCACACTCTGCCTGGCATAGGCATGCAGCATGGATTTTTCAGAGTGAGCTTTACCTCAGAAAGCCATAATGTCGTGCTTTGGAATTTGGTCACCTCATCATTTATCCTAACTGTTAAGCATGGGGATGGATGGCATGTTAATCTTGGTTCAGCTATATAGTGAAGCAGTTGAGTTCTGCCGAGCGTCACAGTGCCAACAGTTTTTAGAATTCACTTTTAAATATCTGCATCACATGATGAATAATTAAAATGCTACCTGAGAATTCATTCAAATGGAATTTTCCTGTCTTGGTTCCAACCAAAAATTAAAATCTTTCATTCTAATCTTAATGATTATAGAATACATGATATACAGACACAGACATTATATATTATATGGACATCATCAAAAATGTTCTCATTAAAGCTCTTGAAATCAACATCTAATCTAGGCTTCAGTCTGAGAGTCCCTGAAATAAAGCAGGAAGAAAAATCTCCTTCTCCTTATCACAAGATGATGGTCCATAATCATCGTACTAAATTTGAAAACAAGATTTTACTTACAGTGCCAGGAAGGAAGCAGGTGCTGCTAATAATCAGATGTTCCCAGAACTGAAAATTAGCTTAAGAGGGTGCCAAAATAATCCATTTGGGCAGCTGAACTCCCCTAATACATCCCATTTAGATTACCAAGATCAGATGAGTGCACATCTTAGAATAATTTATCCTATAAATCGAATAGGTCATCAGGAAAATTAAGTCCCAGCTCATGACCAGCCAAGCAATTAGATCTCCTTTTTTTCAGGAGATCTATTTGCTTCCCACTCCAGGTGAGAGAAAATCTGAGTGAGATTAATAATAGCAGTGTCCAAAATGCTTCTCAAGGGACATGCAATCTTTAGTCACATGGCACCAAGATGAAAACCAGTCATAACATGACTATTTTGAAATTTGCAACATATAAACAAGGTAAAATGTAACTAGTGGGGATGTTTAAAGAAATCTAAATAGATCATTTAATTTCTATCTATGAAAGTTATAATATTTTAAAGCATTATCTGATTTATAACTAAGATTACCAGACCCAATTTCTGGAATTCACAATTGTTGATAATAAACTCTGAAGAAAAGCTCAGATAGGCTTCCATTCTACCTAGTAATATTCAAACTCTCAATACACAGGAGGAGGAAAACAGAGAGGAAAAGGAAAACAAGCTTGCTGGTTTTAAAATATAACTCAGCCTTCATCCATGTACCCACATTTTTTAGGCCAAAATCCCTAAAATACAGAAGTCTAAAGGATCTTTTTGAAAAAGCCTACCTTCATCCAGGGAAGCATGAAAACAGATTTTCTAGTTGGTCGACAGGACCTTACTTGCAGTTTTAGAAACCTAGGGCTTGCTGTTTTCTTGCTTGCAGTGCCACACATCATTATCATGTAATTAATCACTGCCGCTTTCTCCATTATTGCAGTAAGCTATGGCCAAAGAGCTACTTGGCGATTTTTTTCCAAAAAAGAAACTGTCCATCATTTACATAACAATAAGTCCAGCAGAACATATGCAAATTGATGTTCAAAACCTGACAAAGGCATATTGAATGACTTCTGAGTTGTATTTTGATGGAAAAGCTATTACTCATTTACAAAATGATATGCTTAGCTGTAGGCCCAACTGTACAGGTTCTGAACATATTTAATACACAGACGATTTGGACCCAATTGCCCCTAAGGAAAGAAACACTGATACCAGTGACATTGATGGGAATAATGCAAGAAGAAATCACTTGGGCATCTTGTTTCATCTTCTCCTCTGGTGTCGGGAGAGGTAGTGCTTTGCTCCAGTTGGTCTGCTTGTCCAGTGTAGAGGGGATATTGTGTATTGGGTTTTTCGGCCTCTGCCCCAACATGACATCTGTATCTTCGTCCTCTGGAGGGTGGGACTGCAAACAGAGTACATTTAGATTCAGCCATCATAGCTTATACATAAACACACACATAAGGAATTTCATAGTTTAGGGAAGAAAAGGTGAAGTCAGAAATAAGCTTTTAGGACAACAGAGGAATTCCTAGAAATAGTAAGCACAGCTAATTGAAAGTATTATTTCAATAGAAAAGTGATAGAACAGGAAAACTGGGCCAAATAAATATGCTTGTCAGATTAAATGGAATTAAGAAGTTAGTCAAACTGAGGGAAACGGCCCATCTCTAATCCAGTGAAAGGTAGATCCACTTTCTCTTTATCTCACCATAAATTCCTATCAAAAACCTTGAGCGCTATAGATGACAAGGATCAAAAGAAGCAGATGAGTTACATGCTCATGAAAAGGCTCAGAAAACGTGCCAGGAAACCTGAAGTCAGGGGACGTTCTAGAACATATTACCTGAAAGACAGGCCAACCTAATCTGAGAGGCCATTAGAACATGAGGAGTTAATTTCACTGCAGGAAGATGGCTTTTGTGAGTGACATTTTAAAGACTCAGTTTCGTCAATACTGGATGCACACAGAAAAGCAAAAGTAAAGAGACGCCCCTCCCTAACTGCAGTGGAAAATACAAATACTGTTATGGGAGGAAAAGATTCAAGTGGGCTTCTTTGTCAAATTTGGAAGGGCACTACAGTCTTAGTTTATTTTCTTTCAGTTTTGAGGTATGAGACTTTCCTTCCAGTCATATACTTAGAGGCTTTGATTTCTCTATGACGTTTGAAAATTCTCCATCCAAATCTTTGATAAATATTAATTCTGTCTAACTTTTATTTCAGGGTTGGGCTCCTAGCCCAGATTATTAAAAAGGCTCCATCTCAGTTTTGATTTCAGGGTTGGGTTTCTAAAACAAATTATTAAAAGACCCGGTTTTCACCACTGAATCTATTTTTATTGCTTTATACAACTTTGAGGAAGGTGAGTATCAGTATAAAATAAATATTTTTTCCTCTTATTCCAGTAAGGTTTTAATAATACTCTGTCCAAAAATCAGCATCATTTAAAAAAAATTCTAGTTCTCCCATTTGGAAACATCGTGCCCTGTTGACTCAGGATTTCATGTATTGTCAAATGAACTGCTCTAAGTCCCCTTAAAGAGCAGATTCTAGAGGCCCTTGTTTAAAGGAACCCCCTGAATTTACTTACCTTATCAGAGTCTTCTGCAAAGCCCCCCAACAACCCAACAAGATATGATTTCCCCCCCTTGGGAAAAATGTGTTCGCCATGAATGTTTTAGTAAAATATTGCAAGCTTCTTTCTTCAGCTTTTGTGCAGATTCCCAGCTAATCGAATAGCTCAAATAAAGTTTGACACAAAAGACTTTGTTTCCTAGGTAACGTCCAAAAAGAAAAAAAAAAGTTTGGTGCTTAGAGAGAGAGAAAGAGAACAAGCAAGCTAAAGCACACAGGAGCAGAGCTAGAGAGAAACCCCCACCACTAGAGGCCTCATTTTGTAGGCAATTCCTTCCTTGAATAATAACGGGCTAGGACAAGACTAAATGATGGTGACCTCACTGTAGGCTCTGACCACAGCCAAAAGCACTTTTTAAAAATTCAATACTAACAAGGACAATTGGCTTCCAGAGAATCCTTTTGTCCTGTTTTTTTTTTTTTCTCTTTCTCTCTCTGTTTTTTTTTTTTTTTTGAGAAGCTGAACCTTTATGGCTCTGATAAATATTGGACAAATTGGAATTTCTTTCCTCCAAAGTACAAAGTCCAAGAGGAGCAATAGGTGATACACATGTTGAACAGAGCTATAAATTGTAACCTGGAGCGGGGGCAGTAAATGGGGGAAAAAGCCAAGGGCATGGCTGTTTAAATAGTATCTTATTTAATTCAAGTTAGGAAAATACCGCTCTTTAATCTGATTTAAAAGAACAGATGTTAGTTAGAAAGAACAATTTGCAGTGAAGTTAAAGGAGAGAGGAAAAAGATTTTCTGAGAAGAGCAGGATAGGGCTATCAAGGAATATTCTCGAACCAATACCTTTCTACTCCATGGGGCCACGTGGCAACACTCAATGGGGGAGGGCGAACGGGTGCTGTTAAACTATGAACATGAAATGCAAGAAAAGAAAAAATTAGAAATGTACACACAGTATACTGTAGTTAGGCCAAATCTGTGATGTTAATGAATGAATATACTGGGATAACTCCTTCCTTGTAAATGAGACTTTATTTTTTATTAGTAATTTTTAGTTGCCTACAGCCATACCATTGTGGCATCCTATCCTGTCAGATCTCAGGAGCTAAGCAGGGTTGGGCCTGATTGGTCCTTGGGTGGGAGATGGCCTGAGAACACTAAGTGCTATAGGCTTGGGAGAAGGACTCAGCAACCCACTCCCAAAAACAATCAGCCACTGAAAACCCTATGAATAGCAGAGAAGCACTAACAATACTGTTTTGCCTGTTGTACGCAGGGTCACTATGAGTGAAACACTGACTCGATGGCACCTAACAACAACAACAATTTTCAGTTAGTGTACAACCTAATGGGTTTTATCATGACATTTCCATACATGTATACCATTGTACATTGCTCATGTTCACCATTGCTGTCTCATAATTTCCCTTCACCCCACTGAACCTCCTGATCAATGGTTGCGCTTCTTTTTTTTCATGGTATTAGGGGGATGGAATTCAGAGCCTTGAAGTACTTTGCAAATGCTCTCCCATTAGGCTGCACCCCAAGCCCATTCTTTTTTGAAACATGGACTCACTAAGTTAAGGAGGCTGCCTCTGGCCTCAAACTTGCGATCCTCTTGCCTCAGCTTCCAGAGTTTCTGGTGTTAGAGGCATGAGCCCCTGTGCCTGGCAGATGGCACCCCTTCTACTTGCATGTCCTGTTTGTGTGTGTGTGTGTGTGTGTGTGTGTGTGTGTGTGTATATCCACATATATATCATATATATAGAGAGAGATCTGTGTATGATATATATATATATATACACATACATATACATACATATACATACATACATATATATATATATATATATATATATATATATATATGTCTTAAAATTCTTAATTTTTGAGTAAGAGACTCTATATTTTCATTTTGTATTGGACCCTACAAATTACGTAGCCATTCCTGGAGAATAAAAGTGGTAACCAGTATTGCCTTTTCAGGATCTATTGAGAAGGACATTGAAACTCTTCTTTCATTTGCTTGCTTTTTTGAGACAGGGTCTTGCTAGGTAGCCCAGACTGGCCCGAAGCTTGCAGTCCTCCTGCCTCTGCTTCCCAAGTGCTGGGATTACAGACATGCACCACCACACTTGGCTTGAGACATTTTTAGACTCTAAACTATACCAGCCTTGGATCCAGTTGGGCATCTATTACTGGACTTACTTTAATGTAAGTGCTTTAATGTAATATGAATTATCCTTGGATATGTCTTTTTCATCTGATAGATTGTGAACTCCTAGAGGTCAGGAGCCTGCAGCCATAGCCCTGTGGAATCCGACATATCTCGGAAGCTAAGCAGGGCCGGGCCTGGTTAGTACCTGGATGGGAGACCGCTGGGAACACCAGGTGTTGCAGGCTTGGGAGAAGGACCTGGCAACCCCCTCCCAAAAATCAATCTGCTATTGAAAACCCTATGAACAGCAGAGAAGCACTGACAATAGTGTTTCCCCTGTTGTACAGAGGGTCGCTATGAGTTGGATACCGACTCAACGGCACCTAACAACAACAACAACAAGAGGTCAGGAACTATATTTAATTTTTTTCTTTCAGTATTCCATGATGCTAGCAGTTTCTCTCTCATTCTAAGAGCTCACCAAAATATTTGTCCACCTGATGATACTAGCTCTGTTTGTTTTAACAGTGATGAGAAACCCAAATAAAATAAGAGGCATGCTCAAGATCTCAGGAGGAAGCAGATACCACAGAATCCAGGGGACCTTCCATCTTAGTGTAAATAGGTGGAAAGAAAAAGAGAAAACTCCCAGCAATTCTTGGTTCCACCAAGATGGATGGATGCTAAACCTAGTTATAATTAAGTTTATGGCAGGCATGTGTTGGGGGGCACTCAAGGTCTAGTTCTAGTCTGTTTCTAAGTTTTAACTGACAGAATTACTCATTACTTTCTCAGCAGAGCAGGGGTCATCTCCTCAGGCCCAGTTAACTTTGAACCTGAATCTTTTTTAAGACTAATGATTTTGTGGGGTCTATGGCTCCCTCACTGAATGTGACCGTACTGTCAGATGTGGTAGATATGAGCTGAGTTCAGACACTAACCTGGTTCTCTTCTAAGAATCAGGCACAGAAAATGATATAGAGGTTTCACATAAGACACTGGGGTACATACACTAGATGAAAAACTCATGGAAGTAGGCAAAAGAGAACCGAGAAATGAAGTTCACATGGAAAAGGAACCTGCTTCAAAGAAACCCAGTGTTTGGTGTCTCATGAAAGGATTTTCAAAAAATTACGTAGCAGGAAACTGCAGGTCAGAAAACATATGAATGCTATTAATATTAATATATGAATTCTGGTAGCTCATCATAAATCTTCTAAGTCAGCTCTCCTGTTGAGTATTTTTCCCAGGAGTAGTGGATGAGGAGTACAGTTTACTTTTCATCTGCTCAAGAAACCCACCTGCCCCATTAAATACCCTGACATAACACCTAGCAATGACTAAGGATGGTCATAACCAAGTCCTGAGAATCAGTGCCAACTGTCAGTTTTGGCCACTATGATTAAGTCAAGGTCTCCTTGGGTTATACTCCCCAGCAAATTCCTCCTTGGCTAATCACCTCTCTACTATTTTGATGGTAGGTCCAGCCTCCAGTTTGCAAGGAAACTAGGTGCTCTTGACCTTGCATATAGGAGCATGATGCTCTTTGTTTCTTCCACCTAACTCTAGACACAGCACTTCAAATTCTGAATATTTACAGTGTTTGCATTTGTAATATTAAAATAGGTTGTGGTTTTATTTCTGCCATGAATTAGTAACTGCCTTAGTGTTGCATTTTAAAGCATCCTCTTTCCTGGGTATTAGTCAAAGGAATCAAAATCATTCTGATTATTTTTTATTAGATTTTTATAATGAATGCAATAATCAGTTCATAAAATACTTTTTTCCTAAATTATCTAAGAAATCAGACTGTAAGAAAGTGCTACCTCAGGGCATCTCTGCTCGGCCTAGCATGCCACTCCTTAATGGGTACTGATGGATATGGTTAGGAAAAGCTGGATGTTGATCAAACTTATATAAACTAAATTATTCTTTAATGGCTTTAAGTGTATCCTATTGCTTATTCAGAGAAATACGTTAGTATTGCTTCTTCATAACTGTATTCCTATAATCTCAATAGTGCTCCATAAATATTTGTTGTACTGCTAGCACCTCCATGTGCCTGGCATAAGCAAACAAAAGTCCTTCCTACAGGAATAAACATCAAATTATTTCCATCAACATATAATTTTTCAGTATAACTTCCAGTTCAAAGTCAAAGATAACACAGCACAGGAGGAAGTAACACAGCATGAGCAAGAAGCATCCAAACCAACTGATAATAGAAACAGACCACAGGGACTCCTAGTTTTGGAATTAACACTCATTGCAGGAGTGGCAATGAACAATGTTGGTTACAGCAGGATAAGTGTGGGAAGAGTGTTAAGAGACCACTTGTTCACTTATTCAAGAGCATTTCTTTGATGAGGGTCAAAATCAGTCCTAGTGGAAACAAATTGTCAGATTCAAAATAATAATGACAATTTCTCCCCCATAGGTATAGATGTGTTCATTGTATAATTCTTTCAATTGTTTTGTACTATTGAGATTTTCATAATGAAATGTTAGAGAAAAATGAAAAATCAGAATAATTTCTTCCTCCTTTCTCAGACTCCCATTGTGGCCCTCCTACCACTGATTTTGAGAGGCCTCAGACTCTAAATTGCAACATTTGAGAATAAGTCAGTACCAGTCAAATCCATCCTAACCCTAACAAAAGATGCTTTTTTGATGCCTTCACTCTGTGTCTGTTCTTGCTGGCCCCATCAGGTCCTTAAATCCTTTCCCTAGCTTCTCATGTAACTGTTTCAATAAAAGCCAGAGTTATACTTATGACTAGTGTTCAGAACAAGAAACAACAAATATTATACTCAAAAGTAGCCAAAGAAATTTCTTTAGTGAATACTGAAAAGATATTTTCCCAACTCAGTCTTTCATGGTGTGCATGTGAGAAAAGTTCATTTCTTCACTTTTGTGGCTATGATCAAGTATTTCTCCAAAAGTTTCAAGATTTTTCCCAATCTTTTTTTTACTCCCAGAAAACTCCCTTCCACTTCATATTTTAATTTCTTTGGGGTTTTATTTTATATGCTGATGGGGTCTTATTTTGCCTCAAACTTTCCAAAGACATCTGTTAAAATGTTGTGGGTATTCCAGCAGGAAATGTTTTGAAGAATTGACTTTGGGTTGTGATCTAACTGATACCACATGGCATTTATAGCCGTTAACTTTCAGAGATGATTTATTACTATCATGCTGTCTTAAACCTGAGAAATATTTGCTGGAGACTGGGTGTTATAGTACTTCTGAATACAGGAATAAAACCTTGGAGCAAAGAGGTCCATTTTAAACCACTCTGGGTTTATAGTGAAGTGCTATGGGCTGTTATTGTCACTCTACCATAGATCTTGTTTGTCCTTAGACCAATCCTTGCATTTATGTACATACTATGGGCTGGGGTTTAACTCAATTGGAAGAGTGCTGCTCTGCACTTTCTGAGGACCCAGGTTCAATCCCCAGCACCACAAAAAATGGGAGAAGGATTTGGCAATCCACTCCCAAAACAATCAGCCATTGAAGACCCTTTGATGGTCGCTATGAGTCAGACATGATTCGACAACACCTAATAGCAACAACATGGTCCACATGTAAGATGGAGGAGCCCAGCTGCCTCAGATTCTTCTGTGCAGGAGGATATGTGGATTTGAAGTACATAAATATGAAATGCTTTGATCTTTCCCAAAGGCTCAAAGAAATCTGATAGTGCCTTCTTCATATGTCACTCTTGCTGCTACAATAACATACACTTTTATGCCTTCGAGACTGTCCCAAAGTCTCCCACTGGCTGGCACTATGCTTCCACACATGTTTAGTAAAATCATTTTAAATTTATCCTGTGCTTCCGCTTTCATCTTTCCTTTCTTCCCACATTCACCAAGGTGGACAGCCATGGGAAAACAAAGTGATGAAGTAGGTAGAAGCTTAAAGGACATCTTTCCTAGGTTTGCCCTTTGTTACCACTCCCTCCCAGGCACCCACGGCCTTCAGTTTTCCCAAAGGGCCTGAAGGAAGCACTCCTATGTTGAATGCCACCCCCCACTTCAAGTGCCCAACACTGTACCCCCAGCTAGCTGGGAAGCCCAAAAGATTGCCCACAAATACACTCTTATTAAGGTGGTATGAACCCCTCATGAAAAAGCCAAAGGAATAAGTCACTGCACAGAATTCTGGACAATGGTTGTAGGCTAGGGAGGGAAGTATTTGGGAACAGATGCCTATTAGGTTCATCTTTTACCTACCTTATACATTAATATCTATTCAAAACACCAAAAAGAATCATTATTCTAGCCTAGGAAAAGTCTCTTTATTGATAAATCTGCTTTTCCAAATCATACTTCTACTACTTTTCCCTGAAAAAATATAGCCATCACCACTTCCTCAATTCTCTTGAGTGATACTTTCCAAAAGAAAATATAGAAAAGACCAAAAAGCATATGCAATGGTTCTCAATATCATTATTCATTGGGAAATTTGAACAAAAACTACAGTGATACACTATTGTATACTAGAGGAGCCATACTGAAAAAGATTAATAATACCTAGTGTTGGCAAGGGGCTGGGATTTGGCTCAGTTGGTAGAGTGCTGTGCTGCAGTCTCTGAGGTCCCGAGTTCAACTCCCAGCACCTCAAAAATGGGAGAAGGACCTGGCAATCCACTCTGAAGGCAATCCTGAAACAGTCAGCCATTGAAAACCCTATGAGGGTCGCTATGAGTTGGATACTGACTCGACGGCACCTAACAACAACAACAAGTGTTGGCAAAGAGGTGGAACAACTGGAACTCTTAGAAATTGCTGAGGGGAGTATAAAATAGCCACTTTGGAGACTATTCGGTGGTGTCTAATAAACATATCTCTTTCATCACCTCTTAAGCATGTGGAGGTAAGAAAATGAGTTTATCCACAAAGAGTCTTGCATAAAAGGATTTATAGCAGCTTTATTTATAAAAGCCAAACAAACAAAACCCCACAACCAGGAACAATCCAAATATCTGCTAAGAGCAGAATGATAAACAGATTCTGGAGTACTGTATTCATATGATAGAATACTACATAGTAATCAAAAAGAACACACTGTTGATACACACAACATTGATCTCAACACACTTTTGTGGGGCAAAAGAAGCCAGACACAAAAGACCATACTCATTTACATTTGAGTCCCATTCTATTAGTGAGTGATTTGGGCATGAAATCCACCTCTAGTGCTCAAAGCTTAAATGACAATGGCAATGGTGCAGTTTTTACCTAAAAAGAGACTTTCTGAAAGACAGTGTGTAACTACAAAACATATCTCCATTTGATCTCAGCTGGAATAGAACAAAAATTCCTAGGATAATAGAATACAAATTTCATGAATTGTAAAGTTCAGGAAGACTCTGTTTAATCATGTCCTATTAATGAAGCATTTTAAGTATGCAGAGCATAACAAAACTATATTTGGAGGCATGTGTGGAAAGTAGTCTCCACGTGAATGGAAAAGAGGGCCACAGGAAGCGCAGGATGGAGAACGCTTGTGCTGACTTCAGCTCAAGTCATTTATTCACAGGAATTGCTCTGTACTGTCAAGAACACAAAACCGGGCCCACTGGACCATGATCACTATGAGGTTGATGCCAGGGAGTGTCTTATTCATCCCCTGTGGCCAGTTTTGCCAATTAGTGAAGCCACAGCCAAGGGCCACTCAGCTCCATCAAGCCTCAAAAGGTTGCTAGCACCAAATAAAAGACATGAGTGAGGAAAAGACAGGCCCTGTTTTGAAGTATAGGGAAGTCAGAGTTATTGAACTGCTATAAACAGGACAGATACCCTTCCCCAAGTCAGCAGAGCCAGCAGGATGAGTCAACAGAAGAGTCCAGGGGCAGGGAGATATAGACCTTCGGGCTCTATTCCCAGCACAGCTTTGCACTGGTAACTCAGGCCAGATGTGGCAAAAGCTCAGCTGACTCATACTCGACCTCACCACTGTCAACTTTTAAAAAGTAAAAAAGATAAGACCTTCTCACACACAAGCTGTGCACATTTTTCCTTTCCTGTTTCTCTTCATTTTTTCTCAGTACAACTCTATAGATGTTATCACATGTATAGATTCATGTAACTACTACCATAATCAGGATACAGAATTGTTCTATTACCCCCTAAAACTCCCCTGTGCTATCCCTTTATAGTCACAGTCTCTCACCACTACTAACCCTTGATAGTTACTAATCTGTTCTCCATCACCATGGTTTCATCTTTTTGAAAATGTTATTTACTTATTTATTTTTTGCAGTGCTAGGGGTTGAACCCAGGGCCTCATGCTTGCATGCTTTGCAAGTGTTGGACCACTGAGCTGCACCCTCAGCCCATTATTTTACTTTTTGAGACAGGGTCTCACCAAGTTACGCAGACTGCCGCTAGTCTCGAACTTGTGATCCTCCTGCCTCCACCTCCCGAGCCGCTGGGATTATAGGCGTGCACCACCTCGCCCGACTTGAAAATGTTATATGAAAGGAATCATATAGCACGTAACCTTTTGGGACTGCCTTCTTTCATCCAGAATAACACCTTTGAGATCTGTCCAAGTTGTTGGGTATATCGATAATTCATTCCTTTTTATTGTGAGTAGCCCATATTATCAGCTTATATTTTGAACAGTGTAAAAAGTCTCAGGCATGCAAGAGTATGTTGACCTGAGAATATTCTGTAATGCTGGGTACAGACAAGTAATTTTACTGATGGATCCACAGCCAGGCTAATATTAAAAAGAGAAAGAATTTCAAAACCCAATCCTTTAACAAGGAATTTTCTTTATTTGTCACAATATTTAGCATGAGCCAGACTCATTGTCTAATGCTTTCATTAGATACTGTGCTGGTTATGAAGCTATTATCTGCCAGCTCCAAACCTATTCTTTTGTACTCTCTTCTATGTTGCTGGAGCTCCTCCTTGCCAGCTGCTCCTCACTAGGTTCTGCAAGTAAGGCTGCAAGAGGGAGACTAGAAGGCTGGAAGAGGAGAAAGGGACTTCCTTCACCTGGCACTGTTCCTGTTAGCATCACCCCAGCCATGGCAGCTGTTTTCAGCCATCATCTGTTTCCACACTCCCACAAGCAGCCTCATCATGCCCTCTCAGTGACACCAGTGAGACCCGGCCATCCAGTGCCCCTTTCTCAGAGCTTTACCAGATCACAGATGTGGCCCTTCTTCTGAGGTCCTGGGACATTGGCACCCATTAGCACATTGGGCGGCATCCTCTCCTTGGAAGTCTGGGTCCCAACACCCAGGGACTTCTGAGCTTCGTAGCTCTTGAGACATTACCACCAGCAAGGCCATAGGGCCACACCAGAGTTCTGGGTCCTAGCATCATAGGGCTGCTTCTATAATTCTAACCCCTTCCTCCCATTTTTCCCAGCCCTAAGAATGTTAGTTGCTTGCTGCCATTAGTATCTTAGTGTCACTTTAGTTTTCTATTCACCTTGTCAGTTTTATAACAATGTCCCTATATCAAATTCTTACTGTTAAAATAGCTGGTGTGGTTTCTGATTTCCTGGCTGGATCTTGGCTGATAAAGCACATGAAGACAGGCTTTCACTCTCTGGCCTGCTTTGCTTGAGGCAGCTAAAGTCCTTGATACTTCCAGTTCCCTAGTTCCATCAGGAAAATAGGAACTAGTGGAATGTTCCAGAGAGTGTCAAAATAATAATGATCTCTGTAGCTTATGTTATGGGAGAGAGGAAAGCTAACATGGTGTCAAAAGAAAACTGATTCTGATAATCCTTGAAAATGGGTATATAGGAGAAAAGAATGTGTCATGGTTAATAGTTCTGTCATTCCACATGCCAAATGCCATGGTGATTTCCTCTAAGAGAAATACTACATCAGGATAGTAGGTACAGTTACAGTCAATCCCTAAGACCCATCTGCCTTCTGCAAAGATGAAACAGGTGAGTTACATCAGAGATGTAATAGTATCATCAGTCTTGAAATTTTATATTTGAGACTAATATTGGGGTCTTCTCTCCCTATGCATTAGTCACTTTTTCATCACTGTGGCAAAATACCTGAGCAAAGAAACTTAAGGGAGGAAAGATTTACTTTGGCTCACAGTTTCAGGGGTTTCAATCCATCTTGATGGGGAGAGCATGGCTGTACAGAGTAACTCACATCACTGTGGCGAGGAAACAGAGAGAGAGAATGCCTACCCTAGAGGACTCTCTCCTTTCTTCTCTTTTATTCCATCTGAGCCCCCAGCCTATTGGGTAGTATCACCCACATTCAGGATAGGTGCTCCCCCATTTAGTTACGCCTTTCTGGAAACACCCTCACAAACATACCTAGAAATGTGCCTTACTAATCTCCTGGGTGCTTCTCAGTCAAATCAAGTTAACAAGATTAACCATGACACTCTGTTGTTGTTGTTGTTGTTGTTGTTGTTGTTAGGTACCATCAAATTGTATCTGACTCATAACAACCCTCATAGGGTTTTCAATGGCTGATTGCTTCGAAATTGCCTTGGGTGTGGATTGCCACATCCTTCTCCCATTTTTGTGGTGCTGGGAATCAACCTAGGACCTCAGAGACTGCAAAGCGGTGCTCTACCAACTGAGCTAAATCCCAGCCCCATCACACTCTACTACACCAAAAAGGAACCTCTAAAGATTGACAGAATTAATCTTATTTATACACACCCTATTTTCATAAAGTACAGCCTCTCCTGATTGTTGTTATTTCTGTGATCAAAACTCCTCACTAATTTGCTAAGCTTATGGAATACATTCAAATCTTTCAGCCTGACAGTCAAGGTCCCTCAAGATCTGGCCTATCAAAGCATTACAGCCAGTTCCTTCCATTCTCCCATCCTAGGCACAAGCCAAAGCAAAGTACTGGAACTCATGTATTTATACTCAGTCTTCTCCTGCCTCTTATATGTCCTCATCCCCCAACCCTTTTCCTCCCAGTGGTCATATTAGAGCTCTTCCTCATCCTTCAAGGCCTTCCCAAATGCTATCTTTATCATGAAGTTTAATCCTATCACCCATCCCACTCCAACATCACACACTGCTTAGGTACTAATACCTTATAGTTAGTACAATATAATTCCCCCTACCTCACATTTCTGTCAGCTTGTCATGCTATGGAGCCTTGCATGTTGCTATAATGCTGAAAGCTATGCCACCTGTATTTCAGATACTAGTAGGGCCACCTATGTTGGTCAGGTTTCAGCTGAGCTTCCAGACGAAGACAGACTAGGGAGAAGGACCTGGTGGCCCATCCCCAAAACAATTAGCCACTGAAAAATCCTATGAGTAGCCGAGAAGCACTGTCAAATATAGTGCCAGAATTTGAGCCCCCCAGGCTGGAAGGCATTCAAGAAATGCCTGGGGAAGAGTTATCTCCTCAAAGTAGAGTTGACCTTACTGACAGGAATGGAGTAAAGGCCCTGGGACCTCCTTTTGCTGATTGGCATGACTCAAAGTGAGAAGAAACACAGTGGCTGCAACAATGGGCTCAAACATAAAATGACCATGTGGTACAGTGTTGAGTATAGTGTTTCGTTCTGCTGTACATAGGGTTGCTATGGGTTGGATCCAACTCAATGGCACCTAACAACAAATTCCCTCTGGTATCTATCTACTATCTATGAAGATATATTATAAAATTAAAACAGACCCGGCTAGGATGCTATGGATATGCATAATTCTTTTATAACAAAGAAAAGGCTTGACCAGAGTTTCTCAATCCAAACTCTTTTGTAAATCCAGAGCATAGTACAAGTCTCTAATTAATATAAACCTATGGAGAAAAGGAAGAATGGGAGAGGATTGATAAGCGAAGACAGAGCTGGGGATGGGAAAGAGAATGAGGCTGGTCAAGTACTATGGAAATGTGCCTCCTGCCAGCTCTAGTCTTTGATCTTTTCTCTTGGCTCAGAACTCCAGGTCTTCTAATCCCTTTGTAAGCTACTTTGGTTTTCCTTAGAAGCTGCTTTCTTGTTAGATCCATTTTTTTCTTGAAAGAAATTATAGAAGAGTAACCTAGTCATTGTTTATAGCTTTGGACTATGACTAAGAAGGGGTTGAATCATAGTTTGAGAAATTTCCTCCTTTTACTTTCCAATAAGACTTTTGAAATGTCTGTTATCCTTCAAATTCATCTCCTTGGTAAGAAGAAAACTGTGATTTGACCTCAGTCTTTTATTTTAAAATTCCTCAATGCCACAGTGTGATAAGCTGAAAAGTGTTATTAGGTGATCAAATGACAATTCCTCATATTCTTTCCTGGCTAATTTTATCAAATCTAGCAAAGACTATAACTACAAAGATAGTAAATTGGAATATGTTTACTGTTGACTCTGATGATAAGGCCTCAGTGTTCCTCTGGAACTTTTGCCATAGGAGCTCCATCTAATGCCAAGTATCTTCATCCACTACCATAGCGACAATTAGATTTCTTGCCCCTGGATCACTCTGATGAGGACAAGAGAGGGAAACTTGGTGAGATTGCTGGAGTCTCACCACATTTTAGGAAGGGTGACCTCCTCCTCGTCTATCTGTCCAGATATCAGAATCTAAGCAAGAACTTAGGCTTCAAGGGTCCTCAGGGACCCTACTTCAGGCTAAAGGCAGCAATAGGAGCTATTACCACTCAAATGCTGATGCTGATCAGTAGCCGCTGTGTGAACCCAATGCAAAGGGTACTGCGATCTATTGGGAATGTCTGTATTAGGTTTGCAAAAGGGAAGAGCAGGTACATGTCCCAAGAATTTGCAGATCTGAGCCTGGACCAACAGGTATGACTGATGAGAGCAGATGTGCTAAAAATCCCATTCAGAAGTGGGTAAGAGTGAACTGCTATGGCAAACTGACTCCACACCCTGAAATGGGAATCTGTGCTATGACAGTATGCTTAGAGCCAAAGTGTCTGACACCCTAACAACTTCTAATCACTTTAGATCAGATTCTCTGTGATCTTCTAGATTTTGCTATTTAAAATAAAAAAAGTTCTGAACTAAGTATTCCCTAGTGGAACTTGGGGCTGGGATCTAGCTCAGTTGGTAGAGTGCTGCTCTGCAGTCTGAGGTCGTGCATTCTATTCCCAGCACTGCAAAAATGGGAGAAGGATGTGGCAATCCACTCCCTAGGCAATCCCGAAACAATCAGTCATTGAAAACCCTATAAGGGTTGCTATGAGTTGGACCAGACTCGATGGCACCTAGCAACAAGTGGAATTTACCTTCATCTGAAGGCATACATCCATCATAGAGGCTAGGGCATCTAAGCCTTAACCCAGAAACTGTGAAATATCAATGACTCTGTGTGTGTGTGTGTGTGTGTGTGTGTGTGTGTGTATTTAGTTTTCTATTTTGAAATAATTTTAGAGTTACAGAAAAGTGGCAAAAATAGTAGAGTTCCCATATTCTCTTTTCCTAATGCTAATGGCCATAGTATGTTTATAAAAACCAGGAAATTAACATTGATTAATACTATCAACATTGATTAATACTATCAAGTAATCTGAACTTTATTTGAAATTGGCAGTTTTCCCATTGATATTCTTTTTCTCATTCAGGATCCAATCTATGACCATATATTGCATTTAGTTGTCTAATCTCCTTAGTCTCCTGAAAGTTTTGGTAGTTCCTCAGTATTTATATTTCATGATTTTGACACTTAGAGTATTGGTCAATTATTTTATAGAATTTCCTTCCATTTGGGTTTGTCTGATATTTTTTTCTTGATTAGATGGAAGTGACTTTTTTTGGCAAGAATTCCACAGAAGTGTCCTCTCAATGCATCATATCAGGCAGTTCACATACAGATGTGTCCTATTACTAGTGATGTTAACTTTGACCATTTGGTCAAGATATTATCTGCCAGGTTTCTACAGGTAAAGTTACTATTTTCCATTTGTGATCAACAAGCAGACATAGTGAGGAGAATCTTTGTCAATATGCCAATATCCTGTTTCTTAACATAACTACTCAACTAAGTTTGGCATCCATTGATGACTATTTCCTGTAAAATTTTTAAGTGTGATATTTGGCTAATGGTAAGCTTTTCTGCATCATTACTTCTACATTTATTAATTAGAATTCTTCTCTGAGGAAGAGCTACCCCTTGCCCATTTATTTATTTATCCAATTTATTTATTTGTGTCAGTATGGACTCATGGATATTTATATTATTCTTTGTGGTATATTACTATTATCATTTTATTGCTCAAAGTGTATCATATTTGGCTACTGGCAGGTCCTTCAAGTTGGCTACTTTTGACTAATATTTTTTGGTCATTGTCTGACTTTCTGGTACCACAAGATAATCCAGATTTATCTTGTATTTTCCCTGACCCAGCCCTGGAGTAAATCTTTTCTCCAAGGGATCCTCTTATTAGAGAATGGTATTTGGAGACAAGATTTAGTCACTAGATGCACTAGATGGTGTTCCTAGAGTTCTATTACTCTTAAGGCCCTCTCAGATGACATGCACACATATATATTTACTTTGTATCTATCCATCTACATCTATGTGTATCCATATGTGAATATGTGTGTTTATGTATATTATACTTCAGGTTCCAATCCAACACCACAGGGTTCATTCTAGACCTCCCCCTTTCCTTATGTACATCTCCCTTCTCCAACAGTGAGACACCTGGCTGTCATTATCCACACTGTATTTATTGAATTGCTCAAACCTACTATACATATAGAATAGTTTCAGAATTGCTAACTCATTCCCTTATGAAAAATCAAGTTACTAATTAGAGCCCAATAGTTTTATATAATTCTTTCTGCTTTCAGCTTTACTCTGTTGCTTCTGGCAGCATCACTCCCAGAGGAGTTTCCTCGGTTAAGGATGGGTTCTCGGGCCTCCATGTTACTGCAGTATGAAGAGCTTGAGGAGATCAAGAAAGAGACTGGCTTTTCCCACAGTCAAATTACCCGCCTCTATAGCCGGTTCATCAGCCTGGACAGAGAGGAGAAAGGGACTCTGAGCCGGGAAGACTTCCTGAGGATTCCAGAACTTGCCATCAACCCAGTGGGAGAGAGGATCATCAGTGCTTTCTTTCCAGATGGAGAAGACCAGGTGAACTTCCGTGGATTCATAAGAATCTTGGCTCACTTCCGACCCATTGATGATGGTGCAAAGAGCAAAGATGAGAATGGATCAGAACCACTCAACAGTCGGACCAACAAACTACGCTTTGCTTTTCAACTTTATGATCTGGATAAAGATGACAAGATCTCCCGCAGCGAGCTGTTGCAGGTGCTACACATGATGGTTGGAATGAATATCTCAGATGAGCAGCTGGGCATAATTGCAGATCGAGCCATCCAGGGGGCTGATGGGGATGGGGATGGCGCCATATCTTTCACAGAATTTGTTAAGGTTTTCGAGAAGATGGGCATAGAACAGAAAATGAGTATCCAATTTCTTGACTAAATGGCTGAGACCAAATGATATTTAAGAGCTAGAACTTGAGAATTGTCCTGCCTATAGGTGCCACCTCCACCCCACCATCCCCCTTCTCCCCAAATAACTATTGCTGATGTATGACAACCCCCAGGTGTACTCTGTCCACACAAACCCTCCTTTGCTGTAAACAGGTCATAAAAGAATGGCACACATGGTTTACTTCCCTTCCGTGTCCATTCACCACTTGTGCATTTTCAAACATCATCTTCATTGTTCTACTGCTAAATTCCAGGCATCCACCAGCCTGAGAAAGTAAGAAGTGGAGATCATGTCAGGATCAGCCAGCCAGGCTGTCACTGGCTGTACACTGTCGCCATGCTGCCTTCCCTTCAGCATCTCCTGCAACCGTTTCCACAGGTCATTTGCTTCCTGCTTCTCTGTCACCCACACTACCCTCCACTTGGTCTTTCTTCCTGAGTTTTATTAGCCCTCAAAATCCCTTCTATGTGGCACCACAAGATATATCTATTAAATATATTTCTAACTTGGCAAACTAGTTCTGTGGTCTGGAAGTTTTTATTTATCTTCACTCATGAATGGGTCTCTGGGGTATTGTCTCCCCATGACCTCTTCGGGAAGCAGCACTTCTCTCAGAAGAATGTGACCATCTCTTTGTCCTCTGCAGCTTCTTATTCCATCAAAGGACTGTTGGATGGAGATTTTCCTCTTGGACAGTGAGAGGTATAGAGCCCTATGTTCAGGTGGCTGGCCAGGTCACTGTACCTCTGGCCTGAGTCTCCACACACACACCTATGTGGCAAGTCTTGTTATTTGCACTGTTGATTCTCCAGAAAGCAGTCATATGCCTGCAGGTTTGCATAGTCTGTGGGCACCATCACCACCACGATGGCTGTTGACCATATGCTGGAGAATCTTCTCATGGATTTTTGTGCAAAGAGGCTGGGTACTCTGTAAAGCCTGCTGCATTAACCCCTTTGCAGCATTCTTTCTGCCTACTATTAGGTGCACTGAAATGCTTTTCACTTCATATTTCCAAGTACAGAGATTACTGCTAAGGAAGTGCCTCACTTATCCTGTCCAGGATTTAAAGGTTGTCCCCAGTGTCTTGAAGGCTAATGCTACATTCAGCAAATGGCTATGCTGGAAGTGGCAGTCACCTCCTAATAGAGGTGCAAAGCATCAAATATATTATAACATTAGTTTCCTGGCCTCCTAATTCCTTGTGTAGACTATTGCTGATCCCCCAGAAACATGGAATCTGGCATTGGTGACACAATCTGAGCTGGAATGACAGGCCTCTGAGCAAGCTAAAGCAGTCTTTTTTCTTCTCTTTTCTTTTCTTTTTCTTTCTTTCTTTCTTTTTTTTTTTTTTTTTTTTTTTGCCAAGGTCAGCTAAGTTTAGATCATTGAATCAGGCTGTTGACATCCTAAAGACTGCCTGCATAGTCTCTTCATTCATGTATGTACCTCTGGCTGTCATTCTCTGACTTATTGCTTGTTTGCTTCCTTATATATGAAGGAAAATGTACACAAAATTCTTTTTTTTTTTTTTGAGGTACTTGGAGTTGAACCCAGGGCCTCGTGCCTACGTGCTCTGCAAGTGCTGGACCACTGAGCTGCATCCCCAGCCCATTTTTTCACCTTTTCAGACAGGGTCTCCCTAAGTTACGCAGACTGTCTCCGGTCTTGAACTTGCAATCCTCCTGCCTCCACCTCCCGAGCCGCTGGGATTATAGGTGTGTGCCACTGCGCCGGGCTTACACAGAATTCTTAAGGAAGAGAATGGCTAAAGAATACTACTGTAAAATGTTGGGGGGTGGGGGGCATCTGGGTAGGATGACTGAAGTATAAATGAATGAGGAATTCTTTTTGAAGTCTCATTTGGACTTTGTGATCAAATAATGTCTTGTAGGAATTATGTAAAAGGGAAGAATTTTCTAATAGTTATCTGTTAGCTACCTGAGGTTCTTCAACTTGCACATTTAAAGTTTTTAAATTAATGACTTTCCCCTTTGTGGCTATGCAGCAAACCATTTTCATCCATAGTTGTGCCTTATTGTTCCACCATTTAAAATTATATTCATGGATCCATTAATACTATCTTTGGCTAAAACAAAACAAAACAAAAATACCATGTTCCAAAGTTACTAAGGTTAGCTATTTTCTCCCCACTCCAGGGTAATTATGAAATTCATTTGTAATATAGTTAGGCTTATTTGTTACCGTGTGTTTCTCACTTGGGGTTCTCCTCACATTCTAGTTGATGTTATTTATTTATGGGAGAGGATTTGTGAAACAATACCTGGGACCTAGGATTATGAACTCATATATATATATATATATGGGCTGGGATTTAGCTCAGTTCGTAGAGCACTGTGCTGCAGTCTCTGAGGTCCTGAGTTCAATTCCCAGTACTGCAAAAATGGGAGAAGGGCCTGGCAATCCACTCCCAAGGCAATCCGAAAACAGCCATTGAAAACCCTATGAGGGTCGCTATGAGTCAGATACTGACTCGAGGCACCTAACAACAACAACATATATATATATATGCTCAGAGAAATGCTCCTCTTCGATGCCACTACCTCCTTCCAGTCCCCCATTCTTGGGAATCCATCCTCACCTACCCCTTGTAGGTAAACCAATCTCATTAGTTTTCATTTATCCTTCTGCCACAGTCAATTTTGCTATGCTGTTTTGATTAACATTCGAGTTTGTTCCAGTGCAATCGATATCTTAGGAGAATGATTTGAACATAATATACATCTGCATTTGCTTATGCATGATTTCATAGATAAGAAACTAAGTGAATGCAGGGGCTGCGCTCAGCTGAACTGAGCTGTGTAAGAATAACACACACACACACACACACACACACACACACACACACACACCTTCCAATATCTACCACATACCCAAGTTCACTTTGTGTGTTAGGAGCTCATTCATACGTGTTGTTAAAACCTTCCCTCCAATTTCAGGTTACCTTCCTACCCTTCTGATTCCCCCTTCCACAGGCAAGCTAAGTTTTGATGTTTCTCCTAGGTGAAGTGCCAATT